>JAUYWG010000018.1:610613-624775 GCA_034779775.1 Enteromius afrohamiltoni | reverse complement strand
CTGAATATTCAAAACAGTTCTTACAAGTGCATAGAAATTTCTGTTTAGTTAGAACCAAATATTTGAGTTGATGTAATTTTATACAGTTGTTGTAATTTGTGTTTTAACATTTTTTCTTTTGATTGATGTTTTGTTTCCTTTACAATATTATACATTAAAAATAATATTTTGTTTCTTCTGGCTACCTAAATTTATTTTGGGCCACCAAAAACTGAAGAGTGCCTGCCCGAAGTGCTACCAGGGATTTTGAAATTTTGCGAGCCCTTGTATCGTATATGTGAATGGCACAGAGACAGAATGGCACAGTGGCCCCACATTTAACTCTCTCTTTACATACCCTTATTGTAGATGAAGTAGATTAAAGTGCAACTTTAAATTTGTAAAGTGCAAATAATTTTGTTAGAGCCCTTGTTATTCTTAATTTTGACATTCATTCTAATTAATTTTTAGAGCAGACATGTATATCAGTTCAAAATATCCTGTCTACTTGGTCTTTAATTATCGGTATTGGTTCTAAAAAACACATTGGTCGATCCCTAATTTAAATATCCATTCAGATTTTACTATTCACAGTGATGTTTATCACATTGCCAAATACTTTAATATTTTGTAGGCTATTCGCTATTTGTTTTAAAAATCCTTTATTACTCTGTCACATTCAGGCTGTTCAACTGTTACATTCAGGCTTCATTATTTAACACTAGTTAATTAATTAGTTAACTCCAAATTGTTCTAATCATTTTTTAATCTTAGGTGATTCAAATATTTAATAACACCTTGTTAAAATCAAAGTAATTATAAACTGTGTATTATAAACTATTTTATTTTTTATGAACTCGAGCTAACATGAACTAAGAATTGTACTTTAAAGCGCAACCTATTTATAGGGCTGGATATTGAATTCAATACTTTTTTAGGTATAGACTAAATTGCCTTGATACAACAGAGTATCAAAAAACATCTTGTCGTTCGGTACCCAATTTCGATACCTAGAGGAGTTAATCACATCAATGTCAGTGAGCCAATATGACTGCAGCACTAGCCAGTGTGCTTGACCAAAAGTGTGTAAAATAGCCTTATGTTATATAATTTACACGACTGCACGCCATTTCTGTCTCTACATTAAATTGCGCTTTCTGTATCGTGCACAATGCAGTTCACCACACACAAACATGCGCACGCCACCAGTGTTGGGGCTAGTTACTCAAAGTAATACATTACATATTACTGTTGCTGGGAACCTTCCTCTGAAAAAGAGCTTGCAGTTGTTGACACTTCCATTTTCCCTGTTTTTCCATTTTTTGTCTACTGATGGATCGTTCTTGAACGAAGTGACTCAGGAAGAATTGGTCGTCTTGTGGGAATGATTTGTTCGGTCGCACATGCGCATCAGCGCAACATCCTATAGTTTTTGTTTTGGAATTATTGATTCACCTGTTTCGTGTACTGAGCCGACTGCATAGGTTAATGTATCGGGGCTGACACATGATGAACGAACAACTCATGAAACCAGAAACTTGTCGTATAAGAGGCGAGGTGAGCGGATCATAGATTAAAGTCCCAGGTAAACAATGAATTAGTTTATGTTTCTTATAGCATTATAATTTAGTCTTCTTTGCAGTGTGATCAACATTTATGTAAGATGTGTTAGAGAGGAAGCGGGTAACATTTACAGTATATATTGCTAAAAGGAACGAAATGCACAAGATGAAAAGATTCGTTCATTTTGCTAAACGAGACTCAAAGGTCTGAGTCGGTTAAATGATCTGAACTTCCCATCTCTATCGTGCTGCTCTGCTGCCGGGTGTTGACCAATCAGTGATGGTAAATGATACCTCATGCCAAACCCAGACCAATCACTGTTCCATTCACTCCCCTTCCCTTTCTGTTCTCTGTGCTGTGTGCCTTGTGTAATGAATGTAAATGCTTTACAAGGTATAAATAGTCCTCACTTTAGATGAGCTCACAAAAACATACGCCTGGCAATTACTAAATGCTTTATAGCCTGACTTAAGCATGAATTACAGAAGGAACTCTTCAAAAAGCATTACAGAAGGAACTGTTCATAAAGCATTTATTAACACACTGAGCAACTATTATCATGTGTCTAAATAATAAGATGTATTAATGTAAATGTAAGTGATTTATTAATAATTTACTTAGACATTCTAAATGATCTTATCAAATACTGACAACTCCTAAAAAACTGGTTTGTTAACTAATCATTCATAGTGTGTAGTTATTATAAAGTGTTACCAAATAGGGAATAATGTATTAGTTTAAAGGTAGCATAACAGATGTATAAACTGAAAACTATTTTAACTTTATTAAAAGTATATTTTTTATTATTATTATTATTTTTTTTAAACAAGAAAAAAGTTTGTTAAAAGCACATTTTAGTTCATATTCATGTTGTCCAAAAATAGCTCAGTTGAGTACACCTGAATGTTCTTAAGATTATTTTACTAACTTAATAATATTTTTATTATATTAACTAAACTAGAGCATGAAAATAGAGCGCTTTAACCCTCTGGGGTCTGAGGTGATTTTGGGGTCCCCGGGAGGTTTGGACATGCTCTGATATTTGTGATGATTTCAACTAATTATAACATACTATTGACCAACACATACTTGTTTTTGTATACAGCAGAAACTGTGCTACAATAATATGTGACCAGGATGGTTGTACATGTTTGCATTTTTTTAGAAAAAAATATTATGCGTGGTTACTAAGTTTTAGGAAAATAAAACTTTCTAAAACAAGGCCATCCAAGTCATAGTGAATGGTCCTGAATAGGAATTTAGAGTAACCAGCTGTTTAGGTTAGAATATTTACTTCAGAATGATGTGAAAATCATTTCAATTACTTATTCACAGAAAACAATATAGTGTTTTAAATTTTAAAAGACATGTTTTGAGGCTGAAAGCTTGTATTCGGGGGCATGAGAAAAGCCATGAATATTCAGTGATTATCACCTGAAAAGACAAAGACCCTCCCCTAATGGGCCATTAGTGAAACTGACAGGTAAGTCAGGTAGAAAGAATGGGAGGAGATTGAAAAAACTGTTTTTGTTTTTTTTTAAATGATTTGGGTTTTTTTTTTATTTACAACACAGTATAATTAAAATATACACTATAAACACATTATTGAGCACAGAGCTCCAGAGATGTGAACAGACATTGAGTCAATCCTGAAAACAAGTGATCCCTGTAAATACCTGTTATTTGAGTGTTTGCTGCTGCTTTCCATGAATTCAAGAAAAAAATAACCACCCTCAGTATACAGGAAGCTTGTTTTACCAGAGAATATCAGTGCATATGAACATCTGATGTTGGTACAGCACTCCTAGAGGTGATCAGCTTGAAGAGACTTGAGTATATGTCATCCAGGTTTATCAAGCAGCAGGTTTCTAATCACTAAAAACAAAACAAACCCACAAAAACATCTGTGAGCATGTTGAGATCAGTATATGTATCATTTTGTTTCATCGTCTATTACTGTATATCAAACATAGAAAAAGCATCACATCCAAAGAAATGTAATCAAAACTTTTCCCTCGATTTCAAAACATTTTAGTCAGGAATTACAGTTCAAGAAAAACAAACAATAAAAACATCAAGCACCATTCATCATGCACTTGTGATATTGTTTTTATATTGTATTCTTAATATTACAGAACACAGTAGGCTAACAGCATTCAGCCTGTCAACATGCTTCAGGTATAGTTCGGCGAAAAACCAAAAGCACACAATACCACGCAAACTCATACATACCAAAAGAACACAATAACATTACCACACAAACTCATACAAAATCAAACAGTACTTACTCATGAGAGTGATTGAAACAGATCGCATGCCACATCTTGAGGTAAATCCATTTGTTATCTTTGCTCAAGTCAACGCTGTTTGTTTTGTTTTCTTTGTCCTTCCGCGTAGCTGTAGTGGGCGTGTTCATGTCACGCGCATCTCACGTGGAGTTTGAATGACAAAGCGAAAGTAGCTCATAGGCGTGGTCACATTAAAATTAATGAGATCAGATTGAGAAACTCAATATAGTGTTGGTTACTTACTCATTACTTTTACAAAGAATATTTGTTTAAACTGCATTTAAAAGTAGACACTTAAAGCTTTCTTTAGATGTTTCTCATGTCTGTGTGTCATGTTTTTGTGGAGTTATAGTTAATTTTAGTAACGGCTTTTTAAAAACTGAACTAAAAATCACGCACACCTTTTATTTTCCTTATTTTCCAAAAGCACACACTTTTATTGTTACTGAGAGTGAATAAAAAAAAAGTAGACATTTAACAGATTCGAATGAGTTCAACAGAGTTATATTAGTGTCTTTTACACTGATAAGAAAAAAAGACCCAAATCACGCAGGAGTGACGGCTGACCTCAGAGGGTTAAGTGCATTATGAAAATGTACTGAAATAAAGTGTATTTTAATGCACCTTTTTCACCTGGGTATCCAACGATCAATGATGGACATTTAGAAAGGTTTAATGTAGGTTAGTGAGCTCACCTTGGCAGCAGGGATCTGGACAGCCATGGATGGAGAGGGCATCAGACCAGATGCACTTACATGTAAAGCCTGTGGATGGATTGGTCTAAGAGCAGCCTAATGACAATACAAACAAATAAGACACCCAGACACAACCATCTGCAGTACACACAAAAAAACAATTCATTTTGTTATGGAAGTTAGATCTTGCTTCTTGGGTTGTAACGGTATGAGATTTTCATGGTATGGTAATAGTCTCAGAAAATATCACGGTTACATGGTATACGATATTAATAATAATATCATTATTATTATAATCACCAGCTACAATGACCCTTAAATAAATAAAATGACATATGGTTTTGGTTGAATATGGTTTATTGTAACTTTTTTTTTTAATGGGAAAAAAATTGGTCTGGATACTATAATTCAATACAAAATATATTATTGAAAATGCAATTAGATAAAATGAAACTACTTTCGTTTCTCTACACGAGGGGTTTACTAAATTAAAACAAAAGCTATAAACAACAGTAATATATTTCAGTAATTACTTCTTCAGGCTAAACCAAACTTTTCTTTTTAGACAGGTTGTACTAAACACCTTTGAGTTTTCAGTTAGTTTAGTTAATTGATGATTATTTTTTTAAATAAAATTATAAAATGAACATTTAAGTGTTCACTGAGAGCATCTCTGGATATGTTCATGTGTTCACATCTGCACATAGTGAGTGAGACAGCAGACGCTTTAAAAACCAGGAGCATCATGCGTACTTGAGTGTATACTTAATATATTAGGCGAAACGGCGCTGCTCATTCATACAGAGGCACATAATATCGAATTACAATATATTACAGTGTATGTGCGCTGTATATTCACAGACATGCACATCGCGATTTGATTTACTGCATAGCTATATTTTGATTTATACATCCATCTATCTATATCCATCAAATCGCACATTTTACGTGGCATCTGTACTATTCTCAGACATGCAAATTCATCAGAGAAAAAAGGGTGACATAATAATACTTTTTCAATAAAGTATCTGAAAAAGATCTACTCTGAACAATACACTGAATTACATTAAATAAAGACTAAATAAATCAATAGGCTAATGAAACAATAACTAACATATGGTCCAATGCCATGTCTCAGGTCAAGTGAATGAATCATCTTATAACAAGGCATCCAATACTGACTTCTGGAAAAGGGGAATAACCAATGCAGGTATGTATATTGTAATTGACTCCAATTACATGACTGCATCACAGAAATAATACGGCTTTAATATTTTTATGTTCATGGAGGGATTGTGTTCGAGAGGGAGATATAGGAGAACAAGTTCGACTTATTTCCTCTCCTCTCTCGGCGGCAGATAGAGATAAGAATTTGCAGCCTCTGTATCAGACATTTTCTCTGCTGTGCAGGTATGGGTGGTGTCTAAGCAGTCAAGCAGAAAGAAGTTGCATATACACTGCTGTGCGGGAGAGCTGTTTTTTTTTTTTTTTTTTTTAACTGCGGATAAGCAAATGTGCATGATATGAGAATCATATGTGTCAATATCACAATAAATTGCCATACGGGTATACCGTTACAACCCTACTTGCTTCCCAATATTTACCAAATTTTTCTTAATGAGTACTTACTGAGTCAGTAAAGCCAGACTGCTGATTGGCATGTTCAAGCTGTTTCTGGAGGGGGATACTAGCACTAGGGATGAATCCTGTCAAGTTCAATTAAGGAAAGGAGAAGTAATGGATCGCTATTGTTGAGATAAAATAGCACAATGCTAATGTATGACATTTCTGGCTAGAAAAGGTGATGCTGAAATGTTTTTTAAAAAGCATTAAAATTTATATGATGAATGTTACAAAAAATGTCAAATGTATATGTCCTTACCTGTCTGGGTGGTAAAATGGCTGTGGACAGCATAACCTTGAGGTAGGAATGGCATGCTCTGGAATGGTGATGCCCCTACACAGAAAGACAGAAAACAAAAAAGTTGAGAATTAAGACAGAATGATTGTGAAAAGAGACACATACCAATTCTCTATAGGAGTACAACTTTTCCATAAACTAAGTAAGGTTAAAACAAAGATTAGTCTGCATGAAATCAAAATACATAATTACAATATAATTAGAATTTACGCTTTGTTAGCACACACTGAAGTAAATATTTGAAATATTTTCCAATAAGTTTTATGGCCATTTTTACCTTTAAGCCATGTTTGTTTTGAGTCAAATTCTTGCATTTGGTCTTTTACCAAGCAAATTAAATCAATATCAACAAAACTTATCTTTGCAATCTATCTTAAGTGGCATTTGTATTGCATTTGCAGATGTATTTACACAGTAATGCAGCTCAGAGGGACAAAGAACTGTATCCTGCAGTTACAAACGCATAATGTTTGAAAATATTTACAAAAATTGTTATAAACATATCTGCCCCCATATCTTAAATGTCGGCATTTCGGGAGGAGGGTGTGAAGGCAGTCAATGATCTCCACCTCCCTAATCTTCTAATCATTCTATTATCCTATCAGATCTCAAGCCTGGCCCCATAAATAGCGCTTCCTTCCTTAGCTCATTCTCAATATCGGGTCATGGCGACCCTCAGCACTTACTACAGACCACAAGACCTACCAACACACTCTCCCTGGCACTCTAGTTCTCGATCTCCGCCATCACAGCTACAAACAAGGCCTCTCCAAACTCCTCTGGGCCAGCTCGCTAGCCCAACCACTAAGTTATGGATCATGCCTAACATCAATCAACCCTACTCAAGCCAGCACGGCACTCTCAACCCATTTTCGCACTTTGCTTCTGGATTATCACTACAGATCAAATCAGATACTTGTACGGAGTTCCTAGCCCAAATCACCCTTCCCCCAACCGCCAAGCAGCCGCCCCCGCAGCCAGTGCACCAACTGAGCTCGCGACTTACACGAAAGGCCGCAAAAAATCCCATCCGCCAGCCACTCACCTCCATCAAACCCCTCGCAAGCCAGCGTTTCATCCTCCCGCTGATCTCCAGTCGTCAAACGATTGCATCGCCCAGTGCAGCCCTCGTAACATCCTTAGCGTTCACAAACGTGAAGCATTCTTTTATACGTATCCTTTTAACAGCAGAATCATTACTTTCCTTTACTTTCCGCATTCGCCTCAAGCAAGGGCGGATAAACATCTATCTGAGATTCAGCACGCAAGATTTGCCTTACCCCGCCACGCAAACAAATAAATAATCCAACAAGGAAGAACAATCTTTTCTCCTCACGTGATTCGCTACTTCGTGATTCCAAAATAAAAGTATGTTTAGTTTTATATTTTTTTATCAAATCCCTTTTTCTTAAATTTCATAAATTGTTTTACATAAAAAATGTTTTTACTATCCAGTATTATTACATCCGTTTATCAGCATTAATTGGATTCCTCTATTACTTTTCCAAGTTAAATTAGGACTATGAAAATAAAATAAAATTAACAGGATCCCCTCCTGAAAAGCTTTTGGCTTTAAGCCTATCTTTCTTTTTTCCATTCATCTCACAAGATACAACGCATCTTCCATCATATCTGATAATTAATTATTTTCGGTCTCCCCCAACCTTCCTCCAAAGTTAATCAGGATTATCATTATAAATCGAAGATATAAAATTAATAGGGCCATCATTTAGAAGTCAACATGCTTTAAGCCGGCATTTCCCAAATAATTAGATCTAAATTTTCCAGAGATACTACACACCAACCGACTTTCCTCTGTATTTGCCTCTCCCCAGCTAAACATGCAAACTGTATTCCTTATTAAACCCGCAATCGCTCTGAGGGTTTACTGACCTAGAATCACTCCTCTGAGTTCTTACAAACAGCAGAATTGCCACTCGCTCAGTCTACAGGTCGATCTCCGACTATGCGGCTACCCCGTTCCTGAATAATCACGACTGCAGAATTCCTTCTCTCGTACTTCACGCCTCCCAAGTCTCTCCCGTACTCTAGTATATTTCCCAGCCATGCATCCACCTGAACCTCCAGTCAGCCAAGACAGAATCCTCCTTCGTCTTTTAGTGAAACTCACCAGTTCACCTAGATTCCAAATCTTTATATGACGACGTAACCCAAAATAACTTATTATGCAGCATTGTTCACTTGGTATCCCCACCTACTATATCTTCGAGTCAACCCTATTATTACGACTTCACCGCTACCTTCAAGTAATGCCCATTCACCCCGATTTTCTTTTCTACCTTTCGGTATAAATATTCTACAGTACTTTAATACTTTAAGCTATAACCACACACCCGCTAGATGTCCTACCAATCATAGTACTTCAAAACTAGCTACGGCAACCGATCTCCCTTTAAAACCCCGAGCAGCACGCCAAACAAGCTTCGCTTTATTCGAATGCCGACAAGTTTGAACTTGTGAAATGCATTTTAACAGAGTGAATTGTGCAGTGAAAGAATGCACTCGTACACGCACTAGTTTAAGCTATGTAAACAGATTTATTGACATAGCAGATGTCGCATTTAGCAGCAGGGTTATGTTTTTTTTATAAATAGCCTTTTGAAATTTAATCATCACATTCAGCGACATTGCACTCATGGTATTCCCATCTCCAAATTTAAAATGCTGGAAATCATAATTTAAGACTTTCTTGTATAATTTAAAGCCTTAAATTTGATTAACTAAATTTAAGACATTTTAACACATCGCGGACACCCTGAAAATATCTTCTTTTGTGTTCAGCATAAAAAAGAAATTAATACAGGTTTGTGAGTAAGTAAATAAATGTCAGAGATTCATTTATTTTAAAGTGTCCTATCCCTTTAATGGCAAGTGACAGCATATTTATTACTGTCACTTTAAGATCTTGTGCTGGTTGCACCCGCTAGATATTAACAAAACAATGGCTCTAGTGGGTGCAACCAGCCTCTGAACGTATCTAAAATACAGGTATGTATCCATTTTCCTCTCAGCTGTTTTATTTCATTTTAGACATAACCAACTCCATATGCAAACCTTGTGTATTTTGACATTAGCACTAATCTCGACACTCACCATGCTTTCCCAGCTTTTATATGTCAGACATGAAAATGGGTCAGGGGTGAAAAAGGGTGCTCGAGGGGTGATTTGGCCTCTGATGGGGCGATTTCCACAGAATAAATATTAGGGGGGCAAAGAAAAACAACATAATAAGTGTTCTACCATTATTAAAAAACATACCATCAACGACAAATGCTATTTCTTACTGGGATTAGTTCACCTGTTTTTGAATCTTCAAGTCTTCGAATCGTTCATTCATCACGTGACGGCTCCATAAGCCAAAAGAACGAACTACTCGAAAGACTCAATAGATGACCTAAGCAATTCTCTTTCCGGCTCTGACTGCATTTGATAGGCTTGTGGGGCTGTCACGTCACTTTATGAACGAACAACCCAAAAGGACTTTTCAGATAAGAGGTGAGGGGAAGCTAATCATAGACTAAAGAGCCAGGTAAACATTGAATTGATCTTTTTCGATTGATGAATTGAATTTCTTTTTAGCATTACAGTATTGTATTTGTTTGTAGTGTGATCAGCGTGTGTGTACGCATCTGCTACACTCACAAAGTAGGTTTTATCTAGTCTAGTCTAATAGTCTAGTCTATCTTAGTCTAGTTAATTTTATTTGTTTTATACTAAAAAGTATCAATACACTTCATCTTCACTTCATACTTAAAATGTTTGTAGTTTTTATATAACAACATATTTTAAATAAAATTAATGCAATGTATTAGGGTTGTTATTTGAATTCTAATTGTTTTGATCAATAAATGTTACAAAAGTGAGTTGACTTTGATTTATAAGATTTATTAATATTTTTTAATAATTAAGTTGGCATTATCCCTTTTTCACTGGGCGGGACTTTCGCAGGCAGATCTTCCTCGACACATCAACTCTTTGTTCTCTACAGCACATCTGAATTTCAGGAACTGATTAACACAATAAGTTGAGCAAATTTAATTGAATGATTGCTGATGGAAAGTTATACAAAATTGCTAATTCATTAGGGAGCTGGGCGCAGGTTTGCAAATTGTACTGTAGCTAGCTATCCTGCTAATTGAGCTAAGTTGGCTGGACATTGCCAAGCAGTGTAACCGTTAGTCTTGTAGGCAATGATCAGCAGATTAAATATAGGATCACATGCGATCAAGTCCACATTTAAGTGACCTTATAGCAATACGAAAAGCAGTAACAGTTGAAAATTAACAAAAACAAAGATGTTAAAACTGAACTCACTGCGTACTAAAGTTGATGTTAAAACTGCGTACCAACGAGTGTATTATGTAACAGAGATGTTATCAGTCACTTCATATGCACATTTAATGATGTTAAAAATGTTTAAGATTTATGAATTAGAATATAAAAATATAAATTTTGTTGTGAGAGCAGTGTGCTTTCATAGTGAGCCTGCCCACTCATGCTTCTAAATGGCTGAGATATTTGAACGATTCTGTTGCATCGTTAGGACACGGTAACAGGACTCTGGAATCAGAGATCATGTTAGCATACTTTTGCATTACTAAAGCAGATGCACAGATTTTACTGTAGAGATGTATGCTTAGTAGTCTGTATGATTTTAGAGATTTGATCATGCTGCATAGTCAATTCATGAAAACAAAAAACTTTTCTGTTTACCACTGATTTTTAACCTTATTCAAACATTCATTTTCCTGGTCTTTAGGTACCCAAGCACTTTTGTTACCTGGGGTCTTCAAACTTTATGAAAAAAACTTTAGAATTGATACAATAAAAGCCATAATTATTCACAGGTAATTAAAATAGGTAATTTTGCAAAAACAATAGCGTGGGCTTGTGTTTTTATGTACCAAGCACTATGTAGAAGGCAGATATGATCACTTTTATGTCTTTATTAAAACATATAGTAAAAATGAACACCGGCATACAGCAGTTTCTTATGATCAGTCAGTCTTTCTCTAAGGCAGTTTGGCAAGCTGTCAGTCACCACTAACATTTACTCAACTTTTTTCTGTGTTAACTGAAGATCCTGACATGTTATGACTAAAATCCTTAATCTAGTTAAATATACACATTTTAAAGCCTGGTAGTTTTTAGTTGTACAGTATATTAAAAAATAAATTGGAGAAAACGTCAATTAAATATGGCTTTAGCAGTCAGGGATGCTATAACAGATGACAGATGACTAAAATATAATGCGCCACTGAATAAAATGACAGATTTCTTTTTCTTTCGAATTTTTATCTTGTTGAAAATACTTGGAATAAATTTAAATTAAATATAATTTAAATTATTTTTTATATTAATATTCTTGGCATGAACCTGATGGGTTTCATTCTTGTATCATCATTATCTTAACATTGGTAAACAAATGGTGTGACTTCACTATTGAAACTGAAATGTTTACCTAAGATATCATCACTTTGCTTTTCATTTCATCTTTATGTAAGGCACAGGTAAAAATGAGTTTACTAAAGATTAAACGTCATTCCTGCATTTTTCATAATTAAAAAGAACTATATAGGCTAGTGAATATACATATATTGACACTGTCCATGATTTTCATCCAATTGAAAACTAATTTGTATCCACAACTCGTTGTTTAAAACCAGAAAAAAAACATCACATTTGGTATGTAACTAAGATGGTATCCTTCTTCTTTAGGACTATGATCCGTAAAGAGTTCCTGAGAATCAGTGGCCTTTCAACGCAAAAGTTGTTTTTTGTTGTTTGCTTTTTTTATGTTATTTGTGTGGCCACATTTACTGGCTGTTTTTGTAGTCACTGTTAAAAGTGACACTGGTTGACATTGAATAAAAGTTATTGTCTCCAATCTACCTTCTCATCTTTTTCTTCTTCAATTGATTTAGTAATTGTTATTGACAAAGTCTGTTTATGCAAAGATAATCACTGTAATGCGTTGCATATAGACATTTAGATTTATTTTCTGATTATAGCCAGGACACAATTTAAATGTTTATTCACATATCACTAGATTAATTTTACTAATAAAAAAATATTTAATATAACCTAATTAACATGAGTACAGGTTTCTTGTGCTAACCCATAAATAAGTTAATTGTACCAAAAAAAGTATGCTAATACTATTCCTTTACTTATTTTTGTTGTGTTTTTATTAAGTAATTTTTATTATACTTAAAAAAGGCTGCAAGTTGCCTCAGCTTAATATGTCCAATGCAGCCACTTTTCTACTTTTTACAGTGTATGATTACTAGTGTTAGGGGAAAAACATTGCATTTATACTTTTTTTTAAAATGAACGAAATGAACGAGATGACTCGGAAAAAAAGATAAGTTCATTTTGCTGAACATACATTTTTAACATTTTTTGCTGAAAATGAGTACTGCAGCGAGCTAGGAAATAAAAGAGGAAAAGTCAGTTCGCCAGTATGGCAGTTTTTTGGATATTATAAGTCTGACCATAGTCAGACCAGTGTCAATGTCACCACCTTAGCCATGCTCACCCTTTGGTGCACATCTGTATTCAACCAACAACATGCGTAGCTGCAACACCGCACAAGCAGCAGACCACCATGGAGAGGTACTCGGCATCAGTGCCTTATGAAAAAGAATCTAAACGATACAAAGATATAACAGAGGCAGTGGCTTTATGTTTAATATCTAATTATTTGAGTTTTCCTTGGTTGTTGTCTTAATAACCTTCCTTTGATCATAATCCCCTCAGTTAAATCAAAAAAATGCTGAAATGTAATATATTTTTCTCCTGGTCCTTATTTTAAATGAGTCATAAAAAGTATCAATAATTATCGAAATCGACCAATATAAAACACTGATATCACGATACAGTTTTCAGCCATATTGCCCAGCCCTAGTTTAAAGACATTATATATTACTACTTATAACATACGATTGACCAACATAAAATTGTGTTTGTATACAGCTGTGCTACAATAATATGTGACCAAAATGGATGTACATGTCTGCATTATTTAGAAAAAAATATTATGATTGGTTAGTAAGTTTTGGGAAAATAAAACTAGACGAGGCGACTTGGGCGAATATATCTCGCTATTCACGTGTAGTTGGATGCTTGAACATGTCGAGTTTACGCTGGTTTCACACTGCACATATTTTTTTCAGCGCCCATGTTAATGGATGAGCGCACACTGGAGCAGCAGAGAAAGGTAGCAGGTGCAGAGAAATGACATAAATCAAAGCACATGGCACACAGTGTTCGGAGAAGAACACTGGAAAATACAACAGAAAGATGCTTGTCTATAGCCTACTGCAGTACAAGCTAGGGATGTCCCGATCTGATCTACATCCGACTTCAACAGACTACACAGTGTGAGTTTAGGGACTGCTGTGTCTTTGTTTTCATGGAGACATGGCTTAGCGACAGAGTTCCAGACGCCGCCATTCAACTGGACAGGCTAGCCTCGTTTCGCGCCAACAGAGATGCAGCTCTGTGCGGTAAGACTCGCGGTGGTGTCCTATGTGTTTACATCAACACGGAATGGTGTAAGAACTCTGTGCTAGTTTCTAACTTTTGCTCATCGTTGCTGGAGATTTTATTTCCTTTAATTTACCACGGGAATTCACCACTGTTTTCATTATCGGAGTATACATTCCACCTAGCGCCAATGCTAAAGAGGCGCTC
>JAUYWG010000018.1:571301-594596 GCA_034779775.1 Enteromius afrohamiltoni | reverse complement strand
ACTTCAGTTGTGTGTAATGAATCTAAAATATATGAAAGTCTAATGTTTATCAGTACAATACAGAAAATAATGAACTTCATCACAATAATTATTTTTTAAAAGGACCTGTATATATATAGTTTTATAGAGGAAAACATTATTTAATATTTTAAATCAATAATGTTTTCTAATATTTTAAAGAAATAATCAATCCAAAAAAGAAAACTGTTCTTGTAATTTTTTCCTTCCGCTAAACATTTTTTTAACTGAAATGGGAAAACAAACACTATGGAAGTCCATCAGTACCAGAAACTAACTGGTCACCTACATTCTTCAAATAGCTGCTTTTGTGTTTAGCAGAAGAATGAATTTCATACAGGTTTGGAACATTGTGATGGTGAGTACATCATGTCAGAATGTTCATTTTTGTGTGGCCTATTCCTTTAAATTCTAAACTCAAGAGTTTGAATCAGTCTCACTCATCATTTCTTTCTTTCTTTTTTTTTTTTTTTTTTTGGAGTAGCAGTAGAATATAAAGTTGGGACTAATTATTATTTATTTTTGGCCAACCATTGTATCATCCAATGAGTCAAACAGACTTGTCTAGACCTGGAAATACCCATTTTAACATTTAAAAATATGGAAACCTTTGTCTTTGGAAGTGAGGCCAGACAGATCATCAAAGGTTTTTTTTTTTTTTTTTTTTTTTTTTTTGCCAATACAGTGCTATTGAATTTCTTCGCATCTGTCTAGACATACTCAGAGACATGAGATCTGTGCTAATAAAGACTAAATCATGGACTCCTTTACCACTAGGTCCATTAAACCCCATTACACTCAGTCTCTCTCTCTCTCTTATTATACAGAGAGTGTGTTTAAAACGGTTGTTCTCTGCAGAACAGCTGGTGGTTATGACATCACTGCCTGTGCACATGGGTCTCGGTGTTGTGTTATCTGGACACAAATGCTGAAAGAAACAGTCTTCAAACAAATAAGTGTACTATGATCGGTAAAACAAAGTAAGCCACAGTTTAAAGGTTACCGTTACGCATGAAAAAACGCTTGGGGCCTACAACAATTTCCTGCTGTTAAAGAACGAATCGACACAAGCCACACCAGACCCCAGTGAATAAATTTCACTGTTTCAATCAGGAGCTTTGTTGGCACCATGAGGCATCAGCTTTCATGTTCAGCTGTTCAATAGATTAGGAGTCGGTTGGTTTCCTGGATGTCTCTATGTAAATCTGCCTGTAACGCTTTTTGTTAATCCCAGAGCAACACATTTCCTTAAAATGAGGGGTTTGGTTCACACGCATTTGAATTTGACCAAAATTAAACGATGATGTCCAATAAAAAAACATTATAAATGCAACAAATTAATTCAGTTTCAGTCAATTTCTTTTTAAAAATACCAAAATAAATATATCAAATATCAAATAAATTGCATATCTTTATAAAACAAAACAATTTCCCGTAGAACTAGAGTGTAACTAGAAAAAATCTATTAAAAAAATGTATATTTATATTGAAATATTTATAATTTGATGTTGATGCCAAAATTATTGGAACACTAGAATTTTCACAGGTTAAAAAATGTAATAATCATGTTTATACACACACACTGTGTACACATATGTAGTTTTTAATTTATTTTTTATTACATTTATTATTTATATAATTTTTATTATAATTGCTGTTATTCCTATTATTACTGTTATTATATTTATTAATACTATTTATTGTGACCCTAAAAGCCACCACGAAGAAGCCCTGAAAGCTTCCCTTTTTGCAGATAACTGAACTTACAAAAGCACTTCCCATTACAAGTTTAGAAAGATGGTGCGTGATTTCTGTTGAAAATGGAACTACTGTTAATGACAAAGGTCATCCACCCATTTTTATTTGCTTAATAAATGTTTGACTTACTTGATGCACGTCCAGGCTGTAACTGCCCAGTACTCTAAGTTTTATTTTCCACATTTGTCCATATTTCAGCTTCACCTTTAAAATAATTCAGTCCTGATAAACATGATAATTGTAGAATACTGTAAACTCACATGGCAAAAAAAGCAAGTAAGGAGGTTGTTTTGACTTGAACACCCACAAACATGTAACATGTAAGAACGAAAGTGATGGATATTGCTAGCTTTAACGCTAGAGGATTCTGTAAGCAATTCAAGCACCTAATCTTGTCTGAGGGCTGTTTCACCAGCCATTCAAAAGCAATCGAGGTGGATAATGAACCAATCAGCAAGTGGCGAGTGCGTCACAGAGGCTTTGTAAAGAGGCCAAGCTAAGCGCTGTGACTCTGGCCGAGCGCCAGGCTCCTAAAAGAACAGAGGCCAATGACAGTGAGCGAATACACACGCCACAGGGTGCAAGGCGACTGCCACTACTGATATAACATGTTAAAGAGATCTCAAAGATCCTCTGAGACAGCCTATTAGATTTGATTACACAAACAAATTTTAAGCATTATTATTACAGTGGTGCAAATGTGGAAGTCTTTCAAGGATTTCCACAATTGCACAAATCCAAAAAAAGTTTCTCCATAATTACTGTAAAAGTGAAGTGCAGTGCAAAAAAAAACCTTAGTTAAAGAAATATTTTTTCACAGGGATATAAAAAAAAAAAAAATACTGTAAACAAAGTAGTACCAAAAAGTACCCTAAACAAAACCAAACAAAAGCCAAAAAACAAAAACATTTATTTCTGTTACATGTTTTCAGTCATTTCAGCGTGGATGACCAACTCTTCAGAAAGGATTGAAAACGATAGTGTGGACACGAAGCGTTTTTGACGAAAACGCCGTTTTCAAATTCATCCGGATTAGTGTAGACGTAGCTCAAGCCACTGGTCTCAAACTGGAGGGCCACAGCTCTGCAGAGTTTAGCTCCAACCCTAATCGAGCACACCTGATCCAGCTAATCAAGGTCTTCAGAATCCCTAGAAACTTCCAAACAGATGCGATTTGGAGCTGGTTGGAGCTAAACTGTGCAGAGCTGCAGTCCTCCAGGAATCGAGTTTGAAACCACTGATTTAAGCTGAATAAATATGTTTTCCACTGATATGGTTTGTTATTAAAAGGACAATATCTGGCTAAGAAGCAATCAAAATATTGCTAATATTATAAATAAATGGAATCTGAATCAAAATACGAAAAAAAAAAACACCTCTAAAAAAGTTCAGAAATAGTTTTGATATACTTACAGTAGGAAATTTACGAAAGATCTTAATGTCCTAATGACTTTTGGCATACAAGAAAAATCAATCGTTTTGACCCATACCATGCATATTTGGCTGTAAGTATACCCCAGCAAGGGTCACATATCTGTGTTGAACAACCTAAATCTAGATCCCTCGTAAATGGTTTTGTTACTTCCTCTGTGAAAGAATGGAATGGGATTTTAACCCCTCAGAACATAACCAACTCAGTTGTTACAAGCTGCTTTACTGTAAAATAGCTATTAGCCAGCCATACAGGCAAACCCATTATACTGTCATTATTTTTCAGATTTGTTCTGTGATTTGCTATTAGCAATGAAATTTGTACATCAAAGTACAGCACTGCATGCAAGACTGTAATGGCTTTGCTTTATTTGAGGCAGTTATTGTTCACGTATTTTAAGCCATCTGAATACGTACAAGCTCAGTTAGATCAATACGCATTTGAGGACATGTTAAGGCAAGAAAGGCTGTAATTACGCCAACCGAGTCTGGTTCATGAAGAACAACACTTGAAACCAAACACCCATTTTTGGTCTCAGTCATAACACAAGACTGTATGATGATACACAAGTGGTGTTGGATAGGATGTCCTTTACGTACAGAATAATTAATGACAGTCCATTGAATTATTGAAAATTAATGCATACTGTGCATTAGGCTCTCAGCAATACTGGGCAGTAGAGTCTCTACAAATAGCAAAGATATTTGAGTTAGTAACGAGTTCAAAAATAGCAAGTTACCTCACAACTGAGAAATCTCATTTCGATTTTCAGTGGAGAAACGAATCGTGTGCAAGTTTCTAAGAAAGCTTTACCAATTTCATACATCATTGTACATTGCAGGTTGCCACCAATGCAGGTTTATATTTTATCACTTGGATTAAAATAAATGTGAAAAAACTCAATTGCAAGAAAAGAGTTCTCACACAATTCTGAGAAAAAAGCCAGAATTACCTTTATTATGTTTAGTCAGTGGCGGAAACAATATCTTTGAATGTTTTATCTGAATTTGTTTTTTTTAGTTCTTTCTATGATGTAAAGATCTTAATTTGGCAAAGTGATTTGAAACTCCTATGTGTTTAAGATTTGTAATGGAGTTCGGAACTATTTATTAACTACGTACACCTGAAACTATGAAGTAAACACCACCTCTGAATGTCTGTCAAGCAAAGGAACATCTATTTATATAGTGCTTTACACACAAAAAACTTTGTCTAAGCAGTATAACAGTGAAATAACAGTGTTATTTTTCATTATTATTAAACTATTTCCAGTTCAGTTATAAAAACAACTCTACAGAAGAAATGCTTGTCATAGTCAGAATCTAGCATTCAACATCTTTCTTGGCAGTGACTATTTCCTGTAAATGTACTTCAACAAAGATTTACATTCAGTGATAACCACTTAAGGGTGAAGAAGACCAAATGATGTGCAATGGTTGACCTCGAGCTGACCCCTTTCCACAAGCCATAGCTGTGAGGAGAGAAAAATTTTAAACCGAGGTCATTTATGCCTGCATATCATCCGTCATCAGCTGGAGTTCACCAATTAAACTCTATTTTCTCCATTAACCTCTTACACTCTGGGGCTAATTTGGGGAATTCCGCCTGCATTTGGCCTACCAAAATTAAAAAGCTTCCCGTACCCACATGCACAGGTGTATATACAAAAGATTGGTATCATTTTAAAGGAAACCTTTTGAAATTACATAAAACACTGTTGAAACTGATTAAAATTATTGTATATATTGTCTGTGTTATAATAAAGACAAAAAAACTGTTTTTTTCTAAACTGAAATTTGAAAGTGTATAGTTCAGGCCCGGAGTGCCTCAGCTCCCTGCAAACAATTTTATTTGTTTGCAACACATGCCAGCAAGCACAGGAAAATCACAATATATGCAAGAGTTATTCTATTCCAACTGTAGGGAAGAATAAAACCCTTTTTTTAATACAATTTCCAAATTTTAGGTCTCCCCATACCAACATACAGTGGAATAAATGCAATATCTTGGTGTCATTTTAAAGAAACCCCTTTGAAATTACATAACAAACTGCTGTAAGTGATAAATATTATTATATATGTTGTCTGTCCTAAGATGAACCATGTCAACACAAGGCGCTTTTAGTGTAATTTACGTGTAAATAACTTTGTTACAGTAAAATAAATATCAAAGTGATTCATAAATTGCATTAAATAGAGAATCTAAGCTTTCAAAATGTTTTTTTATGTTATTGGTGCAGACAAACCTTTAAAAATTTGAATATGTAAATTTGGACCCTCCGGCGGGTCCGCAGAGTCAGGAACAGTTCAACCCAAAATGAACATTTCCTCTCCAAATGTAGATAATTAATTTTTCTTAATTAATAGAATTCAGCATTACATCGCTTTCTCACCAATGGATCGTCAGCAGTGAATGGGTGCCGTCAGAATGAGAGTTAAAATCAGCTGATAAAGACATCACAATAATCCATTCCGTTACATAATATCTTAATCTAGTGAAAAAGTCCATTCCCTGTCGTCCTCTCACATACCAACATATTTGTTTAGATTGTGCTTAATCCGTGTATATTTCTGTTGTGATAGACAAGACAACATCTTAATTGAAGAAAGCAATATTATACAGAGGACTGGAAAATTTAGCCGGAAGCAACAATTTGAAAATATGGATTCATTTGCTTATTGCAAATAGAAAGCTTCATAAGACATCAATCAATGGACTGGAGTCGATTATTTGTGGATTAGTTTTCTAACGGCACCCATTCACTGCAAATGATCAATTGGTGAGCAAGTAACACAAACCTGTTATTCTCTAAATCCGTTCTGATGACAGTCAACGACAGTTATGCATCGCTGGTTTCTTTCTTGTTGTACATCCAAAAAAAACATGATCCGTTTGTTTTTCTGTATAACCCTCATCGATATAACGTAGCAACAAAATATTCGAATCCTATTTTAGATTCTGAGTCTTCATCTTAATACTCTGCTTTTATGCAGCACTATCATTCGTTACTGTGTTCTTATAAGCATTAAGGTTTTGCTTTAATCGAATTGTACCCTGAGCTGAGGTATTCATAACAAAAAACTAATGCACATTCCTGTAAGCCACACTGGTGAAGTAATCTGCCAAGAAGTAGCAGGCAACAGGTCCGTCCAGTCAGAGTTCAATACTGAACATATCAATATGCTCTGGTGTCTTTGAACATGTATTTGAAGAGCGCATGCTGCAAACACAGTACCGTTTGCCTGGCTCTAAAGAACGTGCATTTGAAATGTCTTCCCTTTAATTAGGGGTGTCAAAATTAATAGTTTCTACAATGCATCTCGATGCAGAGGAGGATGATTCGGTATCGGTTCAGTAATAGACCATAACCGGTTATAACGTACTGATGCTTCTGATGTCATTTGCCACATACACGCTTTGTCGCAATAGAATACAATGGCTCACACCGGTTTCACACTGCATGGTGCGCAGGGCGTAAGCAGCGCGTATTTTTTTGGTGCCTATGTTAACATACGGCAGCTTTCACACAGCATGTATGCGCATAGTGCATCGTGATGCATCGAAATATTGTATTGAACCGAATCGATGACATGCTAATCGTAATCGATCCAAACTGTGAGACCAGTGCAGGTTCACACCCCTGCTTTTAATGTGGTAGTGAAGACGTTCTGTGACTGAATAAATGCACTTCTTGTCAAGGGAAAACGTGACAGAAGCAGCAGTTGTGAGGGGGGTGACCCATCCTAGCCATGCCCCTGTGTTAATCGCGTTAAATATCTTTAACTCATTAATCTGAAAAAATGAATTGCATGCGTTAACGCGCTGATTTTGACACCACTAGTAAAAAAAAAATCAAACACTAACATTTTGTTTAGTCTCAAGATGCATCTCAGTAATGTTTATTTCTATCTGCTTAGTTAATGCCAAATCCTGGCTTAAGCTTAACTCCCTCTGTGAATCTAGGCCTACATGCCTGTATGTGAAGAGCTTGATACAAAACAGCATTCTCATGTTTAGGGAACTTAAATTGTACACTTCTCCCAGAGCAGCCTTCTGCTACATTTCAGATACTTAATACATAAAAATGTGTTATTCACTAATAGCTCTCTCCGTTATATCACCCATCAAGATTACTCTCTAATATATCGCTATCAGCCCCATTTTAATTGACGCTTTTGTTATTTTGATATCTAATGGTCTATAACCACCCAGGATCATAAGAAATTAAATACCAGCAGAAGGACCGCACTGCGGCATCTGTCATGGGTCGTGAAGACACCAGTGCCACCCTGAAGTCCTTTAGCCTGGAGAAGCACTTGAGTGGATGTCATTTAGATAAAGACATGCTGGGCGAGTCCCTCACAGTCATCAGTCTGATAACAGCAGTGAATCACAGTGCTGCCATTAATCAGACATGCACTTCCAGGACGACAGGCTGTGTCTCAGTGACAGAAATACACACAGGAACAAACTGGACTGATTACACAGCAAGTGTGGAAAGCCAGCTGCATGCGAACCACCTGTGCGCTTCTGTTTGCAGTCAAAGTCGAAGGGAGTCATTTCGATTTCACTAGTAGGGACACCAAACACAACTGCGGAAAAAAAATTCATAAATGTATGTTTTGCATTTAAAAAATGTGCCTTACATTGTTCAGACAATACAGACAGGTCTGCCCCAAACTCACGCCATAACAACTACACTTAACGCCTTTACGCTGTTTTTGCACGACTAATAGCCGGTCAAATATATATCCCGTGGTATAAATGGTAAAGCAATAGTTAGGTTCCTATGAACCAGTGTCTGTAAATATTAAAGCAAGACAGAAACACACCACTACTGTAAAGTTGAATATATTTCTCAATGCATTATATAATAATTATTATAATAATGTTTATTGAAAGATTAATATTTAAGGAATATCACACAATGTTCCTACTGAATTAAATAAAAAACTGTGTTTGCCCACAAATAATATTAAATAATTTAAAAAATAATATGTATTTTAATTTAATTTTACAAGACAAATTAAATAGTAAAAGTTTAACGCATTTATTCAATTACCACCATTTTGCATCAAATCATATTATTATAAATGGTTTAAGCTATAACAATTTAAATTTATTATAAATCACTTTTTATTTTATTATTAATCCAGATAAAGTTCAATAAATAATTTGTTTAGTTAGGTAATCGTGGGCCACTCACACTGATCCCTCCTAAGTCACTAGTAAATGGCATACTTCACTTAAAAAAAAAAAAAAAAAGAACCGTGTATAGCGTTTGAATATCACTAGAACTTTGATTGTTTGCCTTTGTAGTTTTAACCCAGGGACTGGAGGTCAGGGATCCTGGGTTCCTATGAATTCAATGCTGGGCTTCCCAAATGACAAGGTCAGTTTAAGGGGCCATTGTTGCATTGGACAGCCTGGTGAAATTCAAAACAAGGCGCTAACCGCTCCAGTGCGTTCTGATATTGACGTTCTGCAACATGACAGGACAATAAACTTGTAAATGTGACAACATTCCATTCTTCACCTATTATGCAAGCAGACCCAACACAGTAAACTCATGGCTGTACGCGTGGTCGGCACCGACCCGGCGCCCTTTGCTAGGACCCAGCAGGCCTCCCTGAGCCAATTTCCTGTGTGTCACAACAGCAACTTGTAGCCCATGATGTATGATAACATCTCTGGACTAAAATTTGCATGGAAATGCATAGCTGAGGTTTTAGGGCATCTGCTTATTTAAACGTATTTTAATTTTGATGCGAGACAGACCTAAAAGATGCATTGACGAAAACCTGTCACGCAGGTTACTGTTGTTATTTACATAACAAAATGAGTGTTTTAAATTCTCAAGATGAGTTGGTGCTTCCTTTAAACAAAACTGGATGCCTACGCACCACAGTATCTAGGTCCACTTTATAGGATTTTACATAAATCAAATAAACTATGTTTGGTTTACGAACATATAAAACAAAGAGAACCATGCAGTACAAAAAAAATACATTTTTAAGATTCAGACTTACACATGACTAAACTATTCAAACATAAACAAATATGTGACATTATGTACAGACCATTAACTCCCTTGTACAGATGATCAGATTTTCTTGCATCCGTTCAAGCAGTAGACACTCTGAAACATTTCAAATCATGCTGGAGAACATAATCCTTTGGTTTAGTTCCTGTAAGTATTCAATATCCACTTTTACTGTTATTAAAGCAAATGTGTGTGTGTGTGTGTGTGTGTATATATATATATATATATATATATACTTATTTATTTTATTTATTTTTTAATAAAATATTTTTTAAATATCAATTAAATGACTTTTTTATCATGTAAATGACTGTGCTGATGATGTAATTCAGGGGTTTTAAAACATGATGAATTAGAAAACATTTCACATTTATTTTCACTTCTCTGGCAAGTTGTGTGTATTTGTTTAATTTAAACTAAACTAAACTAAACTAAAATGTAGCCTTGAACTGTAAAACTGCACAGGCCGCAACAGGATGGGGAATTATTAGGCTTCACTGCTCCATGTATGGCGCAAATGTAGGTTAGTTCCGGGTACAGCCCTGCCGCCAAATTAACAATGCTACTATGGTAAAGTCTTGGCTTATAAATATTCATAAGAATGCCTGACGTTCGCTACAGGGTGAGCGTCCCGTCACCTAATTAATATTCATGAGCCAAGCCCTCCCCACAGTAGGATTTGTGCATTCGCGCCGCGGCCAACTCCCAGAACAGAAAGAACCGGGAGGGCTCACAAAAGAGGACTGGCTACGTGTTACAAAGAGCCAATTTACCGTTTGACAGCTGCATTTTTAACATGCACAATAAACAACTTCGTGTGTACGGCCCGAGGATACACTTATCGACAGTAGTTTGTTAAATTGTGTATTTTGTAAAACAACGTTTTAAAATGGTCTTTAATTGTATATCTGCACAATGCAGGTGCACCACGTTTTAAAAACACTTTCAAATTGTTCAGTTTGGAGAAAAAATAAATACTGCTGAAATACATTCACCAACATAGCGTTATATATTAGTAGGCTTACATAGCTAAATAACATTTTGAATATTGATTTTAAAATTGTATAAGATAACTTTAAAAATGTCAAATAAATATGTAAATATTTAAGTATATAGCCAGTTATTCAACACTATGAGTTTATACAGTAAATGATAAAATTCGCAGGATTGCATTTTCTTTCTAATAAATAGCCTATATGGTGGTGCTAGAAGTAAAGAATAATAGCCACAAATGAAGAGAAAAATATTTTTTACAGAAAAGATAGCCTATATCGTCGACTTCTTTAAAATTGATTAAGCTTAGATGGCAAAAAATATATGTATTTCCAATTTAAAGACATCGTTATAGTTTGACAGGCTGCCTTAAAATCACCTTTTCCAAACACTCATTATGGTGGCACGGTTCGTTTAATTTAAACTCATTCAAAGTATCGCATGAAGAAATCAGTGCAGAACTGTTCAATGTTCACCAGCTAGCAGAGCAACACGATAACTCTGTGGCTGTCAAAGCCGGACAAACCCGACGAGCTAAGAGTGTGTAAACAGCCCGAAAGGACACTCTTGCTCCAGCGACGACCCACCTCCAACAGGAGCGAGTTACAGAAGAGAAAGTGAGTATCAGACCGGACTCACACACGCGGCCTCGGTCATTATCATTATTCCGTGTGTTACATTGTAGCGCGCTAAACTAAGTACACACAAAAGCGTCGGCAACAAATGTGCTTTGACGGGCTTTACCTCATTGTTCGACGACAGCGCGGATCCTCTTCAGATGTAAAGCCGAACTTCCAGAGGCGAAAACACAAGAGAAACCGAGCAGATCCTCATGGATGAACCCACGGAGGGGTTTGGTGTTTTTGTTTAATCTGTGGGAAGAAGGATAAGCAGCGCAGCACGATGATTTCCTGGTTTGGGGAGTGAAGGAGGGGGTTGGAGGTGAAGTGTGGATAGAGTTGCTACTGGAGCTGGGCTTGTGTCAACTCTAATCAGTATCCTAGACTCACGTCTCGCTCCGAGCAAAGTCTGCACATATTCCGCCTCATGCCCTCGCCTCCGTTTGGGAAGTGTTCGAACGGTTTTCGACAAACTCCTCTCGTTCGCCGGTCGTTCGTTTGCGACCGAAAGCCCAACCTGCTCCTCAACTCTGAGAAAAAGCTATCATTCCTGCCTGCCCCCCTCCCTCCTCCCGAGCTGAAAAACAGTCAGGGAAATATACTCATCCACTCCCTAGCGGCCGAGCTCCATAATTCCTCTCACAAATTAAACTGCTGAGGGGAATGACACGGTGTACTTCTAACTGAAAAGTTAAGTTAGGTTAAACTCCCTTCGTTGTATGAGTCGTGTGCGTTACATGGCCTAGCTATTTGTTTTACATGTAGCCCATTTCTATAATGCTCAGGTGAAGTGTTCGTATGCTGTGTGTTCTTTTTCAAAAAGGTAATGCCATTTGTTTTAGTCTATTCTATACTTTTAATGTAGCCTAAATACTACATTTTTAAGTGTTTATAATTACTGTAGGCTAAAAAAATTGTGGGTCAGGTTTATCTTTTAAAAAACGAATAATTTATTAGTCCATGTTATTTTCAATCAGTCACTTTTATTTATATAGCGCTTTTAACTATACAGATAGTAGCAAAGCACTGAACATTATCAAGTAGAACAGAGTGATGGTAATGTATAATGACCAGATTAAACTATTTATTTATCAAGACGGCAATAATCACTAGAAATCAGGTGCCCCCAACTAAGCAAGCTGGAGGCGACAGCGGCAAGGAACCAAAACCCTATCCAGGAGAGAATGGGGAAAAAAACCTTGGGAGAACCAGGCTTAGTTGGGGCCAGTTCTCCTCTGGCCGGACGCCCAGCACCTACTTTCCAGTTCAATTTTAAGCACATGTCAGATTGTCAGCAATTCTCAAAATTAATATCTATTTTCATAGTCCTACTATTCATTTATTAAATGAAACCACTTATCATAGGAGTTTTTAATAGGTATTTATCAGTTATCTATCTGTCTGTCTGTAATATATAGACCAATATATAGATGGTCATCTTTACTGTGACAATGTGTCAAACATTTAGAGAAATAGCTTGCATATGTTATGATCAAACATCACCTCATTTACTCTCATTTTTATGGAAAACATCCAAACGTGTGTCACATCTGCCACTGCACTGTCTGTTAGCTGTCTCGCTTACACACATACACAAATAGTTCGTCTCATGTCTGGAGGTCTATTAAAAACCTTCAAAATCAAATGCCAGAGTAGATATGGATATGTATGAAACCATCTAATAATCTCTAATCCCGCAGAAGGCAGTTTACATCACTCACAAACATGATTTTAATTAAATAAATAAATAAATAAATATGCATTTGAAGTAATTATGTAAGCCTTTGATAATTACATAATCAGATTTTCGTTCTGTCAGGCGTGTCGTTTTGGTTCAGAGGAGAACGCATGAGAAAGACACAGATGTACAACTATCAAAAGACCTTTTGTAGTGTGTGTTTGTGCATGTGTAATGTGAATTATACACATCTGACTGCTTTGATTAAGCGTCTTATCTAAAATGAAACTAGTGAGTTGTAATTTTAGGCTCACCCCTCCTCCATTGAGCCACTTTTACAAGCTCCCATTCTGGCACTGCTTGCTTGGCACAGTTTCACAGGATAGCACTTCGGACTCTGTGGCCTATAACATTCTTTACACGCTTCCAGAATCATGACAAACAGAGTGATGCATCGAAGCGTAAAACGCCATCAGGAGAATACTGTGCATGTGCATACTTTGTGAGTCGGTTTGTCACAGGCTGACAGCAGGAAGTGAATAAAGAATTTCTGAAGGCATTCTGGACAGAGGCCAAAAAACACTGACCCATGTAGCTTATAAACACTTACAAATACGAGCAGTCTGACATGTAGATCAAACAAAATATCTGTCTATTTTAATCTTCTCCTTAGACAGTCATTTACAAAGTCATTTTCAAATCCATGACAAATTTAAATGATAGTCATATTACGTCCCCTACTGGACAATCTTTGGCTGTACATGAACAGTCAGATATTTATCATGTTTACCACTAGATGGGGATATAAGTACATATATAGCAGGATACAGACACGTGATAGTGGGGTTTTTTTTAATGTTGAAAAATAAAGTATTGTTCCTACCATGAGGTAATATTACCAAAGCTTGGGCTCGTGGAAAAATGCCACTAAAATTACAAAATGATGTTGGAGTAAAATATCTTTGTAAATTTTTACAGTTTTTTCTTATAGCTCCAAATTTTGTTCTGATCATATCTTTCTGCAAATTGAGTTTTTGATTGTGTATATAATATGAGACATACATTTATATATATGGAAACAGGTGTAAAGAAAGAAACAGCTGTTAAAAACACAAATGTGAATAAACACATTTAATTGTAATTTTTAAAACTTAATATTAGCTTTTTTTGTGATATTTGTCCCCATATGTTTGAATATGTATATAATGTTAAACAGAAATATCAAACACTGGACTGTTTTTTTGTTCTTCTTTTTTCATATTATTACATTCAAATACATTTTAAAAATTGTTCCTTCATTCTCAAAAAAAAAAAAAGAAAAAGAAAAAAATATATAAATATAAAATATATGTTTTCCTTTCTTTCTTTCTTTCTTTTTCTGGGTGCTATGATGAAAAACTGACCATTTTAAGAAATAATCTTAATTCTTTCTAAAAAAAATGTTTGAAACAGAACATGTTTGGTAATATTATTTATAAGCTGTGATGTTTTTCCCTCAAGATCACTTTCTATCCTGTTTGTGATGAAGTGATGTTTTGTGATGTTAGCGGGTTTGTGTCGGTTTAAAATATGTCATCCAGTTTAAGTATATTTACAGAAATCAGTATGAGAAAATCAAAATGACTAAAGAGGGTTAAGAAACTGTACATTAAAATCAGTTGTCACCTACTCAACAATTGCTAACTCTCCATTTTTATCACCTTAGGCTGCATTGTTTATTTCCCACCCAGGCAAATAATAAAGTGTTATTTAATAATCACTCAATTACTCAATTAATTGACTTTTTCTTTAGTTTTGTTGAGATACTAGTCCTATTATATTATAATTTTTATTCGTTTATTTTTTTGTTTAAATGTGATATGGTAGCCTACATCAAAATGAACGAAATAAAAATGAACAGTTTTTAGTCTATTTTCAAGTAGCCTATTGTTAATACATATAATAACCCTGAACACAAACACGTTTATTTTTTACTTCTGTTTAAAATACAGTAATGAGTAAGGCCAGCAATGTGCTGTGCGCACGAACAGATTGAGAGACATCAGGCGCGCACCAAGCGGGACTGAGAAACCAAAGGGTGACCGCACAGTTCAAGCGCAGTTTGTGCATCGCCACTGTCCTGTCACCCTTTGGCTGCTCCGCGCGCACCTGATCTCGCGGCCGCGGAGCTGCTTGGAAACAAACTGCGGCGTCTCGAGTTACCGCGCGCGCGATCGATGGCTGATGTGAGAGCCCCGCGCGCCGGCCGACAGTATCGCGTTGCGCGCGCGGGGGAGACTGAGTATCGACGCGTGACCGATCTCTATCATAATCACACTTCCCCTCTTATCGCCTCAACTTGCTGAATAAAACATACCGCTTTCCTGCCAAGAGCAGTCACCCCGAGCAAACTTATTCAAGTTCATCTCGCACTCCCTGAGAAAATAGAAAAAGATGAGAAAGATGAAATGGGAAAACAGGACAAATCCTCACAAACTTCAAATGGATATGCTTGTGTTGTCATTTCTGTCAAGTTTAAGAAATATACTCTGGTATATGACTCAGTTTTAACCACGTCATGAAAATATTTTCATAATTTCCATCAGGTGTTTGTTTCGTGCTTTATCAGGTGGATTGTTAGGCTAATGGGATTTTTGAACGCGCTTTCTGTGGAACATTTCTATTAGAGAAATGAAATACCAATAATTGGATAGGTTCGCCCATATATTAGTTATAATACTAAAAATAACTGGTAGTCTAGTCTACACTGTATGGCGTTTTTCGACGTTGTAAATAAAACAAACATTAGCCTATTAGAGAACAGAACTTAGGTTTTACAACATAAGAAGACGAGGTTTAATTCACTGTTATTGTTTGTAATTATTTGTTACATTTACTAGAGAGGGGAAAATGTTTCTACACCATTTTTAATGTGATATTATCATCCTGCATATGCTTATCGTGGCTAAGACCACGTTTTTAAGGTTTTATTCTTGTAATAAATTCTAACATCCTGACTTCTTGTGGTACCCTCAGCATGATATAAAACTAATATTTTTCAATGTAAATATTTTGTGGTGTGTGTTTTTATGCAAATGTAGCTCTAAACCTATTCACAAATCTATTAAAAATCAATTAAATTAAGCTTAAATTAAGCACCTTTGTGTAATATTAAAAAAACAACAACCTTAATGTCGTAATGGAGCTAATGTTAATAATTACTGTGTTTTCAAATGAAGGCACATTTAAACAAACACTTTTTAATGCTTTAAAGGTTCTTCACAGAGATGCCATACGTGAACCCTTTTTTTGTTCCACAAAGAATCATTCAGTCAAACGTTCTTCAAAGAACTCTCTCTTTCACCTTTTCATAATCTGAAGAACCTTCTTTCTCCACGACGTACCTTTTATGAAACAGAAAGGTTCTTTAGATGTAAGGTTTTTTTATGAAACCATTTATACAAAAAAGATTCTTCTATGGCATCGAGAAGCACCTTTATTTTAAGAGTGCAGGGCCAAACAAATATATGATATTTTTAATATATTTACACTTCTTAGAAAATGCCTTGACATTAAAATAGTTTACCTGCCATGTGTACAATTTACTTGTTTACATGGTTTTAATTATTAAAACTTAAAAACAATACATTTACACTGTTCATGAGTTTCTCTACCCTGTGGTTACTGCAAAGATAAACTAGAGTAAAACAAAACCGGGTTTTAATGAAGTGTAACAAAAAAATAGCTCAAATAAATTGTTAGTTCTATACTATTTATTATAAAATTGCTTTTATTTTTATGTGTCATTCAATGCGTTTCAGAAATGTGGTTTTAGTATCCAAATATGTGTGGAAGAAACAATTTTTGCCGTAATTATCTTTATTATTATTACATTTATTTCCCCTAAATATAATGGTATGGTAGCATGGTACATTTCTGAAAAGGTTTCTGAAGGACTGAATTATGTCCTGGTTAACATCACAGCTTCAGAACAAGCAAGATAACTAGATTTAACAAACCTACATTTAATAATCACATTTTCTAGATCAATAGTTAGGGTTTGTGCTCTGTGATCTGACTTTAACTGTCACAACGAAGCTCATTAAAAGTTGAATCTTTAGGTGTATGCTTTGTGGGCTGTTCGGGATATTACATTGTTTTATGGGATTATTTCTGCGTACAATAATGTAGCTGTCAAGAAAGTGGAGAAAATATTATTACTAATAACAGACACTAATATGCCGTAAGGTAGAGGACGATATTTTTTTGGCTGCCAAGCAAGGATTAAGTATTCACTGATGAGTGATGATTATTTAATATTTAGACGGTACATATCATATTATATAAACAAACCACGGTCCAATAGGCAATTCCCCACAATATTACTCTTTGTTGAAAAAAGGACAGCTCAAACATGACCAAAACACTGCAGATTTAAGCCGATATATCATAATTGTGACAGCAGTTGATGATAAGATCTCCGGCTGAGGCGTCACCTGTTAAGTCAGGACTCTAGTATTCTGAGTTTCAGGCAATCCCACACACAGCATCCAGGTGCAGCGGCCCAGGGCAGAACACACGGCAGGAAGTGCCTCTCGCCGTCGGGCAGGAGGAACTGTGCAGAACTCATCTCAGTTCAGGAGCCTGGGAAACTTTCAGCAACCGATTATCTAAAACACTGTATATGCTACAGTAGTCCATTTAAAATCAATCATTGATCGTATTTCTGATCACAGGAACACGATACTTTTCACAAATTTACTGCGCACCACTCATAAATTCTTTAGATGATTTAAAACAAAAGCTGTACAATTTGAGATATCATTCGTGTCCACATAGAGGTAGACATTATGAGCTTAGGTTTAGTACTTACAGAATCTTATAATATAAATATTATTACTAATATATATACAGCTCTGGAATAAAATAAGAGACCACTGCAGAAAAATCAGTTTCTTTTGGGTTTTATTCTTAAAACTGTTAATCTTATTAATACAAATCAATGCACGTTTTGCTTTTTGTGAACCGCTATCTTTGAATTATTAAGGATAGAAGCAGCTTGACGCTCACTGAATGCTTGTGCCAGTAAAGCTAGGATTGAGCCCTTTTTGTCTTGATTTAAAACCTTTCTTTTCACTGTTTTTATTATTATTATTTTTTTAATTTCTAATTACTTTTGAAAGACGTCTAGCATTTATTACCTTTCCAACTGGTCACACTGCAAGAGGATAGTATTGATTACATCAGTGCTTTTTATACTTTCCCCGTTAAATACATTTGAATTCAGGTGCTCACCGAATAATACCTCAAACAGAATGAAGTATGTTTGTAGAAATTTAACAAAGACTGCTTGTCATACTCAGAGAGATACTGATTTAGGAGTTAATTGCAGTGGTCTCTGATTTACACTCACACACACGTCTATATATACAAGTATATACATTTATTTTATTTCTGTGATTAAAGCTGAATTTGCAGCTGCAATTACTTTTATTAACTTTAGTTTTTAGTGTCACATGATCCTTGAATATCTATCTTTTTTTTTTAGATAGAAAACTATATATATATATTTTTTTTAAAGATGAAAATTTAAAAAGGATGAATATAATGCTCAAAAGTACAGCATTTATTTGAAATAGAAATGACTTTGCTTAATAATTTCTTACAAAAAAGTTAAACACTGACCCCAAGCTTGTGAACACCAGTGCGAACCTTTTTCTTAAAATCATGAGCAATAAACAGTGTTGACTGCCTTATCAAACATTTACAAAAAATCTAAATAGTTTAAGCACTGATTAACAACTGATATAACATATCAAAGCAGATTCCATCAGTTTACATTTGTTTTAGCCAGATTTGTATTAAAACACATTAAAAGAAACGAATAAACAAATTTAATAAATACGACACCAGTGGATAACAATAAGCTTAACTGATACACAGTGTTGGATTTTCACTGTTCCACTGAATATTTAAGTGACCTGACTGAGTGATTTCCTGAGACTGTCCTCTCAGGTCAAGTCCTGAGATAACCCTTTCATACATACACTTTAAAAACACTATTAAAGCTACAGTTTTAACCATAGTGAACTGCCTATTTTAGAATGAGAACACTCACTGTAATTTTCCAAAACAAACATATCGGTAATAACCAGAAACATAGGAAATTAGTTCAAACAAAAAGGAATGGTTTAAACATGTTTTAGTGCAAGGGGTCAGCTTAGCCCACAGTGGAGGGCAGGGGTGTGAAGTGACAGTCAGCACATCTGGTCACATTAATAATGCAGAGAGCTTTAAACGGCAGTTTGTCACTTATTGAGTGCTGCCTGCTGAAATCTACACTGACACCCAAGCTGCTGCCAAGGGACTCTACCAAATGAGTGGGATGGAGGGAGGGGGACCGAGAGGATGAGAGGGGCACCAGACAGCGAGAGGGGAGGAAAGAGGACAAACAGCAACGTGAAACTTTTGTCTGATGAACACTCTTTCTGCTTTGTATGTAGGTTATTTCCAAAAGAATCATGCAATAGATTTAGAGACTTGAATATCCAAATGTTTATTTAGAAAAAAAGCATTTTTATACAACTTAAACAAAAAAAAAGGTTCAAATGGCATGTTTTCTTTGACCAGACGATCTCAAAACGATGCTAAACGTTTCCCGTCGGAATACAATTATTGCAGCACAAGGCAAACCATGCACTGTTCTTTGAGACTTAATATGCTCAAACACTTTAACACGGTCAATGAGAGCTGAGCTGTATGAGTGTCCAGGAGATCGCCTGTACTTCAAGAGCTGCTTTATTTCCCGGTGATGAGCGGGTTCCTCAGAACCACGATGACTGAATCGCCTCTCAGGAACATCTTTGAGATGTATCGATCCTTGTTCACTGGCTTTGACTTCTTCTTGCCCTTGCCACTCTTGGGCACCTCCGTCCACATTTCTTTGACATTCTCTAATACCATGTTACAATGTCTGAAAATCCAGAAAACAACAGAGTGACTATCTAAATTGTGTAAACAACTTTTTTACCACTTGTATCTAAATATGATGCGACCCCATTCATTTTGCTGTAAATGTTCATCTACAGTTTAAAATTAAAAGACTGCATATTTGAATTTAGACAGAGAAAAAGCTGAATTCAAATCCTTTCGGAGGTGAGGAAGGGCATGAAGTATATGTTATACAAAAGAATAATTGCAGCGTACAATTACAATCAGATTTGAGAAATATGTGATATTTAGTCCTGTGCTGCAAATAATTAATATGTAGTAAAAAATGAACTTTGTTCTATGCAAAAAACAAATCATGATTCACCATTAACAATCACACTAAAACTGATGCAATTTATTTAAAATGTAGGAACAACTAAAACCACATGAAAGCAAAAATCATGCACTACTTATAATAATGTTAACTATTTAACATGATAGAAACAGCTATTTCATCTTATGCATTCATTTTATTATGTACAGATGAAGAGTAAAATCCTTATAGTTCAGTTTGCAAGGGTTCTCTGCATCTATGCATATGTACATCTGCTAAGGAGAGATCTGGGTCTGTATAAAAGATGTTCATTGTGCTTGAGGATGGTTCGCTTGAGAATCTTGCAGTGCATACTGCAGGCCAGAGCTTGTCGTACGTTTACTAAAAGTGGTGAAAAACTGTAAATGAAAGCCCTGGCATAGCAATGAATGCTAATTATTAACCCAATTAATTATTATAAGTCATTTCCAACGCAAATTCTTTAACATTAGAACAAGGTTAAATACATTGTGTGCATGTACACAGGGGAAAAAAATTCTCCTGTGTGTATCTTCAATAATTACTGAATGAGACCCGCTGTCTGTGTGTGTAGCCTATCTGAACAGTGTGTTATGATGACCTGTGCATGCGACTAAAGCTAGATTATAGTTACAACATGCATCAGAAATCACACAGCAGGTACCTGTCGAATGCTTTGACTCTGCCAAGCAGCTTCTTGTTGTTACGGCAGTTAATCAGAACCTGTGTGTTGTTCTTTACAGACTGGGTGAGCACCGAAAGTGGACCTGTGTTAAACTCTTCCTCCTCTCGCTTTTGGAGCTCCTCTGGAGTCATCTCAGATTTGGGCTTGTTTAACAAACTCCTAATAAAGGGAATGAGGAGAGGTGATACATATTGAGCTGAGTTTGTAAATAGCACAAATCTAGAAGCGTTATTTCATGTTTACGGAATTACGATAGAGAACGTTAAACACAGCAGGTATTAACAGTAAAACAATCCCGACACAGAAGAAAATAATAAGAACCACCAATAGGAAAAACGAAAACAACGCTTACTAAACAAGCACATAAAGATTATACGCGAGCTCAGAATAACGAGTACAATAGAAGAGTCGTTGTAGCTGCTAACATTAGCATTAGTTTTGATAAATGGCTTCTTCGGCGGTTATAAAACTAGAAAGCGCTTTGGTGGCTTGTTGTAAAAACCCTTATGATGATAAACTGTATGCAGAAGAGTTAACTTACATGTTTTCGTAGGTATCGGCGTTTCAACTGTCTTCAATGAAAGGAGAGCAGCACCACACAAGCGCCTCACGTTTCCAAAACGTTAAAGTCACTTCCGGGTCTGTGCCGCCTTACTCAGAATGAAGTTCCGGTTCCGGTTTTCACCCGCAATGTAAATTTAAAAACTAGTTTTTATTTTTTACAAAGATATTTATTTGGACAATTATAATGAATATCTTTATAAAATTCTGAATTTATAATATTATAATAATAGTTGAACAATGTCATTTTTAATATAAGGTTTCTTGAGTTGAAAATGTTGGTTTCCTATTTTAATATACTTGAAAATAGAATTAAATCATGACGCAAGTATTCAGTGTCACGTGATACTTCAGAAATCATTCTAATATGCTGATTTATTATGATTAGTGTTTAGAACTGTTTTTCATATGTCACTTTTCTATTATTCTTTGTTGAATAAATACTTCTTTCATTTATTGAAATTAGAAATCTTTTCTAACAATGTAATTCTTTACTGTCACGTTTTCTCCATTTAACACATCTTTGCTGAATAAAAGTATTTATTCCTGTTAAAAAAATAAAAACTAAGAAGAAGAGGAAAGAAAAACTGATTACTACAAAATTTTGAATAGTAGTGTATATTGTAACACAAAATACATTTTCATTTTCACTTTTTTATCAAAGAATCCTGAAAAGTACCTAAGGTCCAAAAAAATATTAAGCAGTCGTTTTTTCTTTACAGGAAAAAATTCTATGCTATAAGTATATTAAAACAAATTGCAATTCTATTTCAATTTCTTCTTCCAAATTAAACTTAATTTGTAATATATATATATATATATATTTAAAACTGTATCTACATTATATCCACACATAGTATTGGTCATAAAATAATATTGGTCATAAAATGTGTGTGTGCTCTGAGACACAGTATGCTGTTAATGCTTCGTTAAGTCTGCTACTTTTACAATATTTTGCTGTCATGAAGCAGAGCGGCCTGATCTAGTGATCTGCCTCATTGAAGTATTCATGTATCGATAACAGAGGAATGTGTCTGGCCTCTTAGCCGTGGTGTGGGGTAATATTCACAGGGCAGGGGTCAGGTGCGTAGACCAAACAGACATCTCTTTGTTATGTGTGATGACTGACGGAGAAGACGGCTGTATGATGGGGTGAGTTTGAGAGACAGACAAAGATGTGTGTCTGTACAGCGCTTAAACTCCCGGGGATTGGCTTACTGCTTGGAGACAGGCGGGCGCCCGCGAGCCACTATCCCACCCATGTGATTTCACAGGGTGGTGAGTTTGCTCGGGATAATCGCACCCTATAGTGTGGAGATTTGAGGATCATGTCTGTGGAATTGGTTTACAAAGCTTAACTATCTTTAGGAAATGCACACCGATCCCAGAGTCTTTCAGGTACATCGGTTTATGTTTTCACCTCTCCAGATCACTTCCTTCCTCCCGGACTGGTTTCTCTCTCGACTTCCACCAAGCATCTTTAGACTCTTACAAGCGCTCTTTACAAACAGAAACCAGAGCATGGAATCTAACCATGATCAAAGTTGGTCAAGGAAAGCGGCTGTGCTTAAAACCTCCTCCAGTCTGTGTGTGGGTTTATTTAGCTATATTTTGGACACAATATGTCCAAACACGTAATTAATATTTGATAAGACCTCTATTTTGAGTGTCCCAAATGGGGAAATAATATATATACACTACTGGTCAAAAGCAAAGAAGGCTTTTATGCTCACCAAGGCTCCATTCAGTTATCCAAAAAAAAAAAAAATAATATTATTATTTTTTTTTTTTTTGTTGTGAAAAATAATGATTCCTGTGATGTAAAGCTAAATTTTACTATAGTCTTTAGACTTTAGTCTTTGATCCTTTCGAACTTATTCTGATGTACTGATTTGGTGCTCAGTCATTATCAGTTACTATTGGTGCTTAATTATTAACAATATTAAAAACTGTGGGGTGGGGTTTGTTGTTTTTTGGAAACTGTGAAACACTTTGAAGTATCTTTGATGAATAGAAAGTTCAAAAGAACAGAATAGAAATATTTAAAGGGGTCATACAAAAGCAATTTTTCACAAGCTAATATGATTCTTTAGGATCTTAATGAAAAGTTTGTAATATAGATTGATTTAAAATTTCTCAGATATAGTTTAAAAAAAGCTACCCTGTCATAAACAGCTCTTTGGAGATCACTCTGTTCTGTGTACTTCCCCTTTAAATCTTCACGAGCTCCGCTGACCCCGCCCCTC
>JAUYWG010000018.1:528096-538433 GCA_034779775.1 Enteromius afrohamiltoni | reverse complement strand
ATATGTACGAATTGCCGAGAGATCAGGCTGGCTGAGCTCAAGGTAACATCCGAGTTCCTATGCCTCTGTCTGCCTACTGTTTATGCTTCTTGAAGGATTGTTTGCCTGGATTCACCTGCTCACCAAAGGACTAAATTGTTTCTAACTATCCAGAGATCGCTCAAGATTATTAATGCCCCAAGAAAGAATGCATTATATTGATGTTTTCACCCACTTCTTGAACTGAGTTGATTTAATGTTTGTGTTCAATAAATTACCTGATTCAAACCCTGTTTTCTAAATCTCTGTCTGAACATTACAGATGTATTTGCTACTTTCAATAGATGTTTTGAATTGGCTGTTTGAACGCAATTGTTTTACTGGATCACCAGTTTAAAACATTTCTTATCTGGGTATACACCCTCTAGTGGTAAAACAAAGAAAAAAAAAACTGCATGTGATGCATGCTGATGACTGTTGTTGTTGTATGGCATTGTACATTTGTTCATCCAAACAGGGCAAGAAAAAAGGCAATCTGAAATCAGTGGGCCTTATGTGGTTATATTGTTTGGAGTAATTGAAAACATTGATATTTTTAAATGAATGATGTTACAAAAATGTAAAAGTAATAAGCCAAGCCAATGTTGTTTTGTTTTTTATTAGTCTCTGTCCATAGCACTTTTGTACTATGAAGTTCTCCAGCAAAGCTGATAGCAATAGGACCAAACGCAAAAAAAAGAAACTTAAGGCACAAACTAGCTGGAGAAGGAGTGTATTTAGTTTATACAGGAAGGAAAATGCTGCATTCAGGAAGACTGACAGAAGCTGAAAGTGTGCATGAAAGATAAATGATTTCGAAAATAGAGCTCAGCAGGGTTCTGTAGTGGGCATTTATGCAATGGTCTAGGAGAGCGAGAGAGAGAGAGTGGGGGGAAAGAGAAGAGAATGAAATATATCCAAAAAAATAGCTTGGAAGGCTCCTCTGAGTGAACTGTAAAATGGAGCATTTCATATAATTTATCCTTTTCTATGTGCTGAGTAGATACTGACTTGCCCTGCTAATAGAAATATTGCACCCTTTATGAAGCAATACATGAAAGTGTGTATAATTTTTATAGCATAACATTACATGACCCGTATGTATATTTTCCATGGTGTTTATGGTTTCAGGTGAGGGTCAAGAACCCATATAAACATAGTTTAGGGATTAAAAAAGCATGATAAATACTCCTCTGCAGATTTGTTCCATCAATATCGTATGACATCGATGTCATCAATATAGCTCCTCATTGTAAGATGAGATTGGTCTGAGATTTTCTTGCACTTGTATTGCGCAGAGTATTTGGAGAGTATTCGTGGGTTTATCAAGCGCATAATCTGTTAAGAGAGAGCCACAGCTAAACTGTTGTCTGCACTGCCTGACAGATCTAAGGGACAGAGGGAATGACTGGTTGGAGTGCGACGTGGTTTTCAAGGAAATATCAAATGTCACAGAAATGTTTCTGACCATAACACAAAAATATCTCTAAGGTCACAGAATATCACATTATTAAGTTACATGATAAATACTGCAAGAGGCACTTTGTTCTTGCAGCAAGGAATAAATCAATGCAGAGTGTAAACAAGATGTATCTGACCATCCTATATGCACATTTCTTAAAAAAAAAAAAACATTTAAAATTAAATACATTAAAAAAGACACTAAGCCCCTTCAGTTTTCTAATTAAAAACTAAATCTTTAATACGTGTGTGTGTGTGTGAGAAAGAGAGAGAGAGAGAGAGTTGCTGAATTGCAATGCTTTTGAACAGCTTATTATATTACTATATCATGCAATATTATATTGTCAATACTTGTCACTCTGAATACATTATATCAAATTGAATTATTGTGTTATGACATCACTGTGCATCACTATGATATGATAGCCCTCTCCATCACTAAATAACTGTGAAATCCCTTTAACTGATCTCTCTACAAACATCACAGTTTATTTCCTCAAAGCAATGTTAGGCAATGCCTTAAAAATGTAAACTTAGTTGCAAAAAAGCTTGTCATTGGCAAAATACTTTTGAAAGGACAATGTTTTACCTTGATCTACTATTAAGAGGTGCAAGTTTGTACATTAGAACATGAAAGTACTTACAGAAATATTTACTCAAGTAAAAGTAAAAGTAATAGTTACTTGAGAAAGAGTAAAAAAGTATCGGATAAAAAAAAAATACTCAAGTAGTTACTAGTTTGGATCATATACTGAATATCTACTGTCTAGTTTTATTTAGATATGCATTAAATGTATTATATACATACACACAAACATAATTATTCCCTTAAAATGTTCTCATTTTACACTGAATGATGTTTATACCACTTTTTAAGCAACTGCACGCCATATTTATTCATGCATATAAACAAGCTGAAGACACTAACTGAAAAACCTTTGCTTTTCTATAGTAGTAAGCCTCAAATGACAATTATACATTAAAATAAAATTAAAAAATTAAAATTAAAATAAAATTATATATTAAAGGATATCAATTAACCTCTGACACGGAGAAGAGTGAAAACTTCTCACATGACCACTACTAAACATCTGAACATAACTAAATGAATGCACATTTACAGACCTAACAGACCTGTTTGTTCTGAAGAATGTCAACATGGTCTGTAAGTGTAAATATTAATTTCTTCTAACGTGAGGATAAAGGCGTTCTGGAACAGGTTGCGCACCACTGTGCAGAGCTTGGCGGGTGATCATTTCCTACATCAGCTTATTTAATGTATAAAATAAAAATGATTCGTGAACCTGTTCTCTGGTTTGCCAAATTGTTTGATCAAGCCTTTGAACAGAATTGACTCAGTAGAATGAATCATTTCCGAATGGGCATCGTTCACTGTCCAGAGAAAAGTATGAACTAGTATAAACTAAAGTATAAAACTAGTATGCTTTTAACAAGAGTATTTATGGAAATAATGTATTTAAAAAAAGAATATTCCTATGTGTGAACTGTATTTATTTACTACTATGGAAGTCAACGGTGACCCAATACAGCCTGGTTACAAACTTTGACGAAGTGTACTTGCACATAGATGGATTGATTGGTAGTACATCTCTTTTTCACAAAGGAAGGTACAGTGCCACGAGCCTTCTGGAATAAGTTACAAAAATGTTCCTTTGAGGATACTACCTCAGTGACCACCCTTTTTTGGTTTTGCCCTGTCTACATCATTCTGCTTTTATTTCTGTCATCAGTGTTAATTTAAATATAACTCCATATGGATCATACATCTGTGTGAATAACCGCAGCTATATTTGCAAATGGCTACATATTTGCAGAACAAAAGCCAGTTCAACAACAGCCTTAAATGTACAAAGTTTAAAATGTCAGTTTAAAGCCATTAATACCTAGCCAAGCTGACAGGCCACAGTACGTTTTAGTAGGTGGATTTGTTTATTGCTTTTGAACATGACTGGATCCTTTTTGTCATTCTGCGTTTGATCTAGTGAGTCCTTTAATCATTTTACCAGCTTTTGTATTTTACATTTCTATCTCCTGAAATGAATACCTTCAAAAGACAGGAGGTCAGGGCTGGAGGCACTTGTAAAAAAAAAAACAAAAAAAACATGCAGACTTGCAAAAACATGGCGATAAAGAGGAACCTGTCTCGGTCCGTGGCAAACAAAGATTCAAACTCATCAAGATCTCACCAGAATATCTTTTAATTAATCCTTTAAACGTGACACAGGCAGGCAGGGCATCCCACAAACAACATTAATGAACCGACAACATGAACCCAACTGAATGAAACTTAAATAGAACAGACAATTGACGTAAATTAACAAGACACACCTGAGCATAATCAACAATAGACAGAAACTAGGTCATGGAGAGCACATGGGGAAATGACAACAACAAACACTGTGCAGGGGCGTTACAGAACCTCTATCATGAAGATTAAGATGGCCAGCAGATACTAAGCAAAACCGGTTTGAATTTGTTACGCATTGTGTTATGTATTTTACTGCAGCTCACAATGTTTTAGATCTGTGTGGATATAAAACATCAGAGAACAATTGTAAATGACATTAAGTATCAATATGACAAGCGCACTGCATCTCCATGCCAATGCGTTTCAGATCTATAATGGTGTGCTCATTGAAACCCTTGAGGAAACTGTTTGACCTTCAGTAAAGGAGCTGGTACACATTGGCTATTAATTATGCACTACTCTAAGCAGTTTACTGCAGTGTTGTTCTTTTTTCCCTGGGATTGTATTTCATTTGGTGTAATTATGATGTAAATCAAGCTCTCATTGGAATTTCTTAATGCAGTGTCTGAGCTATTCTTGTCTATAACCAAAGGAGTTCCAGGACCACCAAGAGTCACCTGAAGTATATAGATGAATAAAGTTCAACAGAAGAGCTGAGAGCTGCAATATGGCATTCAGAATATAGCAGCAGGTTCTAAATTAAGCAAACTCTCATATGAAAAAATTTAAGGTACTGTATGTAGGATTGACACCGAGTGTTTGAACTAGGTATTGCAGTTCAAATTCAAAATATTGGAGATGTTTTTTTTTTTTTTTTTTTTTCACCCGGCCCCTCCTACTCAGACCTGACACACATGCAGGTTGCCAAATTGAAGACAGCAACTAGAACAAGCGCAATGAGACCAAAACCAAAAATTTAGACCAAAACATGACAACCAGTGTTGTGCAAGTTATTTCCAAACTGTAATATATTATATATTACTGTTATTTAAAAGTAATGCCTTACATTACAATATTACTAATTCAAAATTGTAATGCGTTACATACTCCTGTATTACTTTTGAGTTACTTTCACCAAAATAACTACAGAGAGAGCGTCAGCGCAGCTGCATTCAAATACACGCAATAGACTAAAGCTTGTCATAGCATCAGCAAAAGTAGCCTAATTACCAGGAGTATGTCTGAGGAAAATAGTAGGAAGTTATTTAAATTATTTGGTGTTTTCTGAGTCTGTGCCACAAAGATAAAGGTTAATTTGAAAAGGTTAAATTGATAAAAAATTTAAAAAAAAATAAACGTTTACTTTAAAAAAAAAAAAAGAAACGTTATATTTAATAATCAAAAAGGCTCCAAGCATTTTTCTAAATTAACTTAAAAATATATATATATATTATTTTGCCATTTTACAAAAATCTGAACTATTTTAATAGCTTAAACAGTATAAGCTGTTTTGGTAGAAGGACCACTGTCCAGTGCGAGCCAGGCGGAGCATATAGCCTCGGACCTGGGACACATTTCCACTGTTGGGCCAGTAGCCTCGCAACATTCCTGTAAAACCTGTCCTAAATACGCCTTCACTTGACCATGTCTGTGACGAATCACTCGGGGCGTTTGGATCCATGAGCAGTGCTTTAATAGAGTAGTCGGGCAGGCGGAAGTCAAATCACAGGCAGACAGAAATACAGGAGATAATCAGAAATCACAAAACGAAAGTCCAGGCAAAATGGTCGGGGCAGGCGGCGAGAATCAACAGTCCAATAAACAATCCAAAAATAACCAGAAACAATCCACGGGAAAAACGCTTAGAGATGACTGCTAGGCAAATCAAAACTTCGCGAGGAAGTAGCGTCCGGGCAGAGCTTAAATAGTCAGTGAAATGGCGGGATGCCGCCGGTGGAAAGAGCCAAGGTACGTGGGGGAAAAGGGTCCGGGTGGGAACTAATATTCGGGTGAAGGTTCCCGCTGCTGTCTTTCGGGGAGAGCCACAGAGGTGCAACTGGTGACAACGTCACACATAGAAGTTTGCAAGAGCGAGATCAATTAAGTAAATCGCTCTACACATACTGTATATATTAGAAGCTTTCCTTTTATTATTCATTTACAAACACATGGATAATAACTGACCACGAACGGAAAATAGAGCTGACCTGCGACATTTTTTTATAGATTAATGTGGTTTCTTGCTGTTTTTTAAACAATTAAAATTTCGGCTAAGAGTGCATTGTAACACAAGCTTTACTGAAAATGTACCGAGTAAAATACTACTGAAACTTGATTAGTAATGCCTTACACTACTGCGTTACAGCAAAAAGTAATTTATTACTGTAATATATTACTTTTGTAATAAACATCAGTTGAGGGCTGCAACTGCGCTTTTTAACTGAGAATATCCAGGCTGTACTACTGCTGTCAGCGATATGAGTACTTGAAATTAAAATGTTTTCTCAATGCCTGTTGAACATAACAGAGACATTTTATGATTATTACAATACATTTCTTACATACGGTTCATTTAAATATTTTTATTTAAAAAAATAATAATAAACATCAGTTGTAATGTTTGTCGTCAAAACATTACTTCATATTTTAAAACATTCTACTGAATGATTGATTTTTTTCCCCAATACACATATAATGAAGCACTTTTGATATATTTTAGCGTTAGTCAACACATCAAGAGTGAAACCCTTATCTTGTTTGCTCTGCAACCAAATGTATGACATGCTGCACAACCAATTGTTAACCAATGCTGAAAAGTAAATACAAAACATTTAGATTGCCATCTGAAACCCCCATAAGAGCATTATAAGTTATCCAAACTAAAGTTCAAATGAGCCCCCTAAAGATGATATTACCTAAAGAGTACATATTAGCACCTACATGGTATTTAGTAGCTTTTAAAAAAGTACTGCCCCTGTGACCTGAGTGTATAATTGCAATGGCTTTGACCAAATCCTACAGTTTGGTACTGCAAGAGAGAATTCACTTAAACATTTTCCTTACATTCCCTGAAAGAACACGTGTGACTGGCATGTGTTCTGTTTTCTGTTACATTTCTCATTCCAAGGTGCAGTAATCAATTAGCAGCTAGCTGAATTTGTCACATTGAGTCCACATAAATCTACCTCCCAAAACAAATCTTCACTCCTCAACACTGTTTGCCCAATTATGTTATCTGATAAGCATACTGGAAAATCTGTCTTGCTTGACGTCTGCAATCTTTATTTGCATAACTGTAGGGAAATTATGCTTTTTTCTGTTTACCATGATAAACTTCACAAAGTTCTTATTAGTAAATTGGTCCAAGATAAAAAAAAAACTGTAAAAACACTATTAGGTGTAAAGGAAGGGAAAATGAGGTGACAATAAAGGGATGGTCTGTCTATTAACCATCCTTTTATCTTCATCCATCCACCTATTTACTTTATATGTTTTATCATTCATCCACCAACCATTCCATCAACATTGTGTCAATAGTTTCTTATCCTTATGTCCATCCATCATTCCAATTTTTAGGACACTTCTTTTTTTGTTTTTTTTGTGTTTTTTTTTTTTTTTCTTAAAAGGCATTGCAGATAAATGTAACTTGATATTTTATTGTTTAATGCAATTTCATACATTTGGAATAATTTCTACACCAGACGTGATCATGTGATGTCATGGAAATCAGCAGAATCCATTATATAAAGATACACCTGTTACATTCCATGTCTGTTTAGTTATGTTTATAAACAGTGTTTTGGTATTCTTGGTTTAGTTTCATTTTCATGTGTTAGTTTCATTTCATGTCTTCCTGTCTCTGTTCCTATTTGCCCATATTTGGTAGTTCCTGTGTTTGATGTGATTATGAGTTGATTTGTCTCCACCTGTGTCTCCCCAGCTGCCCTCACTTCAGTCATTAGTCTTTGTGTATAAATCCCCTGTCTTTTGAGTTCTAGTTTTCCAGTCAATGCAAATGTTATGTGTAAATGTTATGTTTGGATTTAGACTCCTTGTTTTGATTTATCATTTAAGGCTTTTATGTTATTTCTACTTTGTGAAAAAACATAAAACTGCGGTCTCCTTCAATAGGACTCTATTGTAAAGCTTTGTAAACTGATGACTAATATTATGGCATGCTTGGGCTACTTCTGAAATTATGGACATAAATTAGCAATAGCTGATTTGAAACATGTTGTGTTGACAGTTTCAAGCTGCTCATGCCCAGTGCTTCTGATCTAAAGCTGGTCACACACTGGACTACAGGCACTCTGCCATGTCTTTACACATTGTTTTGAATCATTGCCAACCGTCATTTGTGTGTACACTCATAGAAAACAATGTGTTATGAAATTTTGAAGATGTAGTGATGTGACGTTGCCCTTCTTGTCCAGTATGCAACCAGCTTAAGAGTACAAATAGTTGGGCTACACTACTACTGTCTATACCAAGAGAAAGTGTACTTCAAAATGAGACTGCAGACTAAGACTTTGACACCAAAGACCTCATTACCTCTGCAGTACAGCTAAAAAAAACAGTGAGGTCAGAGACTCAAGAGTGGACCACATTATGATGAGCCAACCCGATGTAATTAGTGTTCAACAGCTGAGGTTACGGCCTTCGTAATTACAGAAAACCTAATGTTTTCAATCTGAAATTGGTGGCTTATTTCTGGCTATTAGTCTCTCTCATTATGTTGCAATGATTTTGACCCCTTGATCTTAACCAATATTCATGAGTGGGAATAGTGCGTTTTGTAAAAAAAAAAAAAAGGTATTGATTATATAAACCCACAGGGGTGACAAAAAAAAGTTTTTTTTTGAGAAGACCTCATTAAGAAACATATTTTAGATGTTATATGAATTATCCTTACCAAGACAGTGGCAGAGAATAAAACAGACCACTAATATTGCAAGAAACCATTAGGGAAATGTATACTGTACAGTAATACTATACATAGTACATAGTCATTATATTTTACTATAAAACACTGAATCTGATTACTGAGTACTTACCTCTGTACTTTCACTGTACAGGTGCTTGTCATATAATAAGAATATCTTCAAAAAGTTTATATATTTCACTAATTCCATTCAAGAAATGAAACTTGTATAATGTATACATTCATTCCACACAGACTGATATATATTTAAGTTGTTTATTTCTTTTAATTTTGATGATTATAACTGACAACTAATGAAAACCCCAAATTCAGTATCTCAGAAAATTAGAATATTGAAACGGTTCAGTATTGAAGACACCTGGTGCCATACTCTAACCAGCTTAATTAACTCATGGGTAAAAAAGCATGTAAAGCATGGGTAGCCAGATCTTTAGAGAAAATGAGAATATAGTCAATATAAATGACGACAAAACTGATGTAGCATGTCCCGAAACACCTCATTCATGAAGTTCTGGAAGATGGAAGGTGAGTTTGAAAGACCATACGGCATGACGCAATATTCGTGGCTTGCTGAATATGTGTATCCAGAGACCACGGCAGTCACCTTCTTGTGGTCCATTTCAATCCCTTCTGGCGTTATATAGTATCCCAGAAAGTGCACACGATCCAGGTGGAACTCACAGTTCTCTGGACCCCAAGAAGGTGACTGTCGTTAAAGAATGGCCTGTATAATATCCTCAGCTCTCACTTCTCTTTTGAAAGGGGCAAAAAAGTCCATACCCTGGAACCCAGCTGCACAGGAGGCCTTCACACACTTGAAGATGGCATTCTGCACCGCACCCATTTTAACTCACCCAGATCCTGATTTGCCTTTTGTGGTCGAGGTAGATGCAGCTACAACAGGAGTTGGCGCTACACTGTCCCAGTGGCATGGAGAACCACCCTCTTTACATCCATGCGCCTATTACTCTAAGAAATTATCCAGTGTTAAAATCTCCTATAGACCCGGTACCAAGAATACTAAAGCGGATGCCCTATCCCGTCTGCATCAGCCAGATCCAGAACTCCAGAATGCCCAGGTACCATCCTACCTCACTATACTGTCCTCGCACCCATACAGTGGTCTCTGGATACACAAATTCAGCAAGCCACCATTCACCATTTGTCCTCCGGGTATCATCCCCAAACGAATAGCCAGACAGAATGTAAGATTCAAGAAGTTTCACGATACCTCAGAACCTATTGCCATGAACATCAGGAGACTTGGAGCCAGTATCTCCCATGGGCTGAGTATGCCCAGAATTCGCTCCGCCAAGATACCACTGGCCTAACACCCTTTCAATGTGTTCTAGGATACCAACCGCCTCTCTTCCCCTGGAATGATGAGCCTTCCTCCGTTCCTGCCGTTGATTACTGGTTTTGAGAGAGCGAAAGGGTCTGGAACACAGCTCACGTGCACCTACAAAGAGCTGTAAGGAGGCACACCAGATGGGTGGATATCCGTCGCGCTGCTACACCACATTATCAACCGGGAGAATTAGTCTGGTTATCCACACGGGACATTAGGCTAAAAACACTCTGCCCTAAACTCAGTCCCAAGTTCATAGGACCATTTCCCATCCTCAGACGTATCAACAACGTCACCTATGAACTCCAGTTACCGCCCCATTACAAAATTTCACCTACCTTTCACGTCTCTTTGTTAAA
>JAUYWG010000018.1:478484-497030 GCA_034779775.1 Enteromius afrohamiltoni | reverse complement strand
CGGCAAGGAACCAAAACCCCATCCTTGAGAGAATGGGGAAAAAAACCTTGGGAGAACCAGGCTTAGTTGGGTCCAATGAACATGACTGAACACACACGCAGAACCTACTTTTGCTGAGTTCGGCATGTCCCTGGGTCAACATCTGAAACAACATTGTGAGTAGTCAATCAGATTTGAAAAAACAGTTTATAGTTTTTGTGAAGTTTAGGCTTACAATAGGTGTTTGGTGCTTGTACATACTGCTGCCTGTAAAACCATCAGTGCTGTTCAAAACGGGTCCATTAATTAAAACTAAACCTCTGTTTCGTTTAGTTATATGTATGATACTTGCATTGCCTCGTTGGTGAGGGTCCACTGCAGTCTCGAAGTCCTGATGGTTCCAAGGTTGTGGTTTGGCAATCATGTCTTCCTGGTTCGAAGAGTAATGAAGAGTTGCAATCGAAGAGTTGCAATCCATGGATCTTGAGATACATGAAAGGTCAAGGCTTAGGCCTTGTGTTAGAACCTAGGTGTTGAATCATCATCTTAGTGTCTCAAAGGACAGCAGCCCTCCTTAGATGCATGTGCATCGGGCCCATGGGCTTAGGAGACCATAAGGAGATGGTGTGGTTCCAGTATCCAGGAAAGTAGAAAAAAAGTAAAAAGAGATTAAGAGTTTCTGCTGTGTAGGCTTTTGTAACCTGTTGAGGTCACATCTCCTGTGGGTCAACTGCCAATGGTGGGGGCTGAGCCGGCCCAGCTCGGAGCGCTGCCCTCTGCCCCGCTGTCTCTTACGAGAGGGGGGAGCGTGAGGGCTAGAGTCACGTACTAACAAGGACGCTAATCTAGAGCGGAGAGTAGCCATACTGAGAAAGTCCCAGACATGCGACACACTCCTCATACCTGTCAGCGGCGTGCAGATAAAACCCGCAGACCCCGCCCCTTTTGACTGTAGAATTACTTTATAGTCTCTGTGTACTGTGTAGCCAGCATAGGCTACTCTACAGGTTTTAGGAATCAGTCTTCTGTAAATGCACTAAACACAATGTAATATTTGCGTTGGACTTTTCTGGACGTATTGTAAATACAAATTAAGCACTAATTTCTCTTTTGGAATCACAAACAGAAGTAGTTTCACTTTCACCAAGCACAGCATCTTCAGAACATGGCACCTGCAGCAACACTATAGCAAGATTAATAGTTCTGCATTTTTTTTGAGTAAACATTTGATCAGGGTTATGAAAATAAACCCACTCTGTGACGTAGAAAAGTATGGACAAGTCATAACTTTTAGATAAAGAATATCTCTTTGGTTTTAAGACTTTAGTCTTTGCAATCTTAGGGATCTTATGTATGCACTAATTGCTTGTATGGCTAGTTGCTCTAGTCCTCTAGTCACATGTCTAGTCACTGATGGAAAAAGAGCTATGGTGGAAACAAAACTCTGTTCGTTAAATGGAGATGTAGAGATAACATAAATAGAGATGCTTATTCATCTTTTTTGAGCTTGAAAGTGGTCCGTGTCCATTCACTTTCGTTGTACGAAATAGAGCATCATGAACATTTTTTCGTGTTCCATATATGCAATACAGTTTTGGAGTGATGTGAGATTGAGTAAATGATGGCAAAACAATAACTCCTTCATGGAGGCCTTTTCCACAGTCTCCTGAACATGCCATAAAGGCAAGAATTGGAAAATGAATTAATGCGCAGACAGATCGTCATATACCACATCATAAACCTTGAGCCTTTGACATTTATTATCCAAGACTATGTTGTCAATGAGCCACACCAGTGAGGTGGGAATAAAAGAGGTAAATGCCGCTTTCCCTCTCAGCATGTTAAAAACCATCTGGCAGAGATCAGAAGGCTTGATACGCAACAGAGCTCTCATCTTGAGTGTGCTATAAAGAGATGCTCTACTTGTGTAATGTATGCTTCCCTACAACCCTGTGCTCCACCCGCTGTAGAGACACACTCCACTGGAGCAGATAGTTAAATGAGAAATGAGGGTACACAGCTAAGGCGTTGATGAGGACATGAGCAACTGAAACAGTGGAGAGAGAGACTGTTTCCTTACGTGTTTACCCTTAAAAGCCTGCTTGAGCATGTGCATTGTGTGTTCTTACCTGCGCAGGTTGTGTGCTGACAAGTGATTCAACATTTCAGCTAGCTGTGCTGTTTTAATCTGTTTACTTTTCATGCGTGAAATAGTTAATATAGGGTCATTGCTAGTTGTGATCTTGTTCTATATGCCTGTTTTGGGGGAAATATCACCTAGCATGGCGAATCCAGCCATGAGAAGCATCAACTGCTATATCTCCACTTGCGTCTTCCATAGCTTGGAGAAGGGGTATACGTGGGGCAACTGAATTTACAATTTTGAATGAAAGTGTGTTCCTCGTGAAAACAAGAGGGGGGTTTTTTTCATGAAAATTGTGCCAAATGCAGATAATTGTGTGTAGTGTTTTGAAAAAAGTGTGTTTTAAACCTGCAATTTGAGTGTAAAGCAGCAATTATGCTTGTAGTTCAGCAGAACTGGTTCAGGGGATTGGTGCATCAGTTACATGTTGTAGTTATTGTGTCTCAAGTGCAAGTAATTGTGTGTAAACAATTGGGAAAAACTGTTAAACAGAGCATGGAGTGGAAGTTTAAGTATACTTGGGCCTTAAGTGTGGGTAGCCAGGGTCTGGATTCCCAACATGTCCTCCAATTAATACGCCCTTAATAGCTATGTGATTCAGGATTGGTGTAGCTCAGTTTGTAGAGAGATGCATTATTAGATGAGATGTGTTCGAACCCAGAGAACCCGTTTTTACAAAACCCTATAAATCATGATTTTGCACAATATTTGTAATATATTGGTTTAGGAGTGGGTTTGTGTGGACATTCTTACAAATCAAAACCTAGTAAAATAAATTTTAATTACCGTGAGATCAGTGTAAGGACAGACGCAATATGACACTGTCGTTATTTTTACGCCCACTAGAGGACGCTTACCTTTAAATCGCAAATATAGGTCGTAATAAAGTACTTGCAGAAATGACTTATAGAGTCATTTTTGTTGGAGGACAGGCTGGGATTACAGTTTTTATATCTTTGCCTCACTAAATTCCCTCAGCCTTGTTAGCTCGCATGTAAGTCATTGACTACCTTGCATGAGCGACCACTACTGGTGGAGTCCTTGCAATAGGCTGAATAGGAATGCCCTAAGCTTTTGAACCCATATTTCCCCACATTAACAGTGTGCAAATTAATTTTAAATTACATATATGAACTGACAATATTTGAACATATTCAAGGAATATCAAAAAAGAGGCTGTTCTGGCAGCTGGATTATGGAATGCAGTGGCTTAGAAATTTGACCTAGACAAGTAAAATCCAGGGTTGTGACATTATACACAGGTAGCACAGCTTAAATCTGCTGCCTTCCATGGACAGATCAGTAGCCAGAAGATTAAAAAGTATGAGTGCATGTTGAAATCCACCACTGTAATGTAATTATCTGTGATTGTGTAAAATCTTCAGGTTCAGTCTGACATTGAGGGTAGTGTGATTCATCTTTCTGTGTAGTGTAACCTCATTAAGAGTGATTAATTCAACTTCATGACTAATATGGTCCAGAGTGACCCTGAGCTTCCACACAGCTCCCCAAAGACCTCTTCATTCCGATTCACATAGTTAATCTAAACAGGAGACTGGACCATGGGGTCAAGGTTTCTCTGTTTAACATGGGCCAGTCAGCCCTTGCTGCTCATACCTACACCATTTTGCAGGCAAAAGGCATCATTCTCCATTTGGCCATTGAAAAAAAACCTGCTGTGTATTCTGACGTTGCAGGTATATGAACTGGACTAGATGTTTTTTCAGTGGCAGATTATTTACACACACATTTCTCCAGGAAATATAGCCCTCCTTAGCTTTGACAACAGCCGCTCATCCTTGTTATCACAACACTGCACAACACCAAAGCAAGAACCACATCACCCACACAGATAGACATGTCTGCCCTCAAGCTTACCTTAATTTAACTGAATGAAATAAGACAGACGGTAAATGTAGAGCTGTCACCTGGCACAGCACATCACAGATTCCCCTGAGAGGTGAGCTCCGAGCAAAACGCGCTTCACCTGCGGTTGGATATTCACTTACTTTTGACAGCCTGCTCAAAAGTTTTTGCACAACTTCTCCAGTCGCTCTCTCTCCTTTTTTTAGTATCACTCATAACCTACTTAAGCTGTATTTTTGTATTTTGTTTTTTCCCCTACCCTGTCATTCCTACCTACGTGTGAATGTGAGCCCACGCCACGCTTGCTGTTCTTCTGCGCTTAATGTTCTAGCATCCGTGCTCAAATGAGGTATGAGCTTTACCCATCAGTCCCCCTCTCACCAATCTCCACTGACACTATGTATGTTTCACCTGAAATATTTTAGACCATCATTTTACACTTCATTTTGGCATTTGTGAGAAAAAATATGATCAAACTAAGTGAGAATCCACTTCATCAGTCAGTTTAATGTTATTCATTCAAAAAGCCTTTCCTCAAAATAATTTTAACAAAACCAATGTTAACTTAATGTTAATGTTACCGTAGAAATAGTAGAAGTAGTTGACAATGTGAAAACATTTTTACTACATTTATTTATAGGCCATTTTTAGAGTCGCCATTTTACATTCACCATTTTTTCCTGTCTTGTCTTATTGTCATCTTTTTTGTGACCTCCGCAGAGCAAAAGTTGTTTACTTGAGATCTCAATTTATTTTCTTGTTTCTTGAAGTAAGGAAAGCATATGCAGGAACTAACTTTTGTCAGTTTGTCAGTAATATAGCTCTTAGAAATCAGCGCCCAACAACTTTTGGGCTCTGCATTATCTTCGAAGACAGTGTAGTGACTTTGAACATTTGGACAGTCAAAACAAGTAACTGGAATAGGATTGTAATAGAGAAGGTGAAGTCCCAAGCAAGGATCTAAAGGACCTGAGCAACTGATTGTACCAGCTCTCCTAAGCTCCTTTATTTTACTGGTTGCATGCTGGCATTGTGCAGTATGTGGCAGTATTAAAGCAAAAGAAGCAACAAATTTTTGAAAACCAAAATTCGAAACAAAAAATAATTAAATAATGTTTGGCCTTCCATAGTTCATCATACTGTGTAATGAAAATTGTTACCAAAACAAAATGCTATTAAACATTTTATGCTTGCTGCATTATCAGCGCAGCACTGCCAGCTACTGTCACACTGCGCTATTCTGGTATTAGTCAACCGTCAGGCATTACCCTGGGGGGACTTCAAGCAGCTCTTCGTACCAGCCACAGTTGTCTTGAGTTTCCCATGGATCCTATGAAGCATGATTCAGTGGTTCCAAACATTAGTAGTCTCAAGTCAATCAACCCCTGAGGCAAGGACCCCTGCCAGAATGGCAGAAAATCCATTCTGCCCAAAGCTTTCTCTCAATAACCTAGCTGAGGGAGGAATATCCTCCCACTTTAAAGTCAGAGTCGATGCCGGGGAAAACATTACCATTTCGGTCCCAATCTTTTACACTGGTGGAACACCATCCGAAGAGACACCCTGAGAAAAGAACTCATAAGCAGCAGAGGAAAAAGCAGTTGATCTAGTCCTCAGGCAGGCACTACCTTCACCATTAGAAAATCCACTCATTTCAGCTGCGACAAGGCTGATTCAAGCGGTTCTGTATGCTGGCAGACTGCAGACATACTGTATCTGTTGGCGCAGAGACAAGTTGGATTTTGGCAGCATCGCTTGAAACAATACCGCATTTAACGGCAAAATCACAATTTAATTAGTAAAATCTTGGTTGGCTCCTGAATATCTTCGGGAAACAGAAAATTACATCTGATACGGCCAATTAAAGCAAGCCGGACTGAGTGTAAACATTCTGAACATAGCGATTTCATACTCTCCAACTCTGTATTAAATCCAGTTACTCAGAGATGTAAGCTGGAGGCAAGAATTTTTTAGGAAACGAGGCCTTGGAGTATACCGGCTCACACAATGAAGGCCAAAGGAATGATTTCAATCAGAGGGACTTATACATGCGGTTTCCTCTTTGCCGTTCATCCATCAAGGCTAAGACCTCCAATTAATGAAGCTCAAGAGATTTGGAAAGGAGAGGGGGTCCTTGTAGAAAGACGAGGAGATTATCACTTGGACAGCACAAATTAATGCATAATCAAAGAGCAAGGTGGGTGAGCCTTTCGTCTTTCTGTCACTTCTGTCTCTCTGGTGCTTATCATTTGGACGATGCTGAGGAGACACTTGGGGATTCATATGCTGTATAGCGTTGACGAGACAACTTTGCCATCATGTTAATCAAACCCATGAGGACACGGCAGGTCTCTGACAGTTGGAGCTGCTCGACTCACCACTTTTAACTCACTGCTGAGGCACTCTGCATTTGAAATGAGAGCCATTAAGGGAAAAAGAGAGGGCTAGGAATGTTTCTGTAATTTAAATTATTCTAGTGGATTCTTCCAATAATTATTTAGGGCTTGCATTGCTTGCTGCTTTAGTATGACCAATACTAAAGCAGTTCACCCAGAAATTACTTTTTTTGTCTCACCCTTACTTTCTGCCATGAAACACAAAAGAGCTCTCAGTATGTCCAAGCTAACACAACACTAAAACAATTACGTCAAACCTGGGTGATAATTCTGTGGAAGTATTTTCAATATAAAACAAGCTTGAATGAAACATTCAAGGTTGGAGATTTCAATTAAGTACTTAGGCTAATAATTAAAGTATTTGTTTACCCCAAAATGAAAATTCTGTCATTAATTACTTAACCTTATCTCTTTCAAATCCATAAGACCTTTGTTCATTTTATGGAACACAAATTAAGATTTCTGAGAGCTGTCTGACCCTCCATAAAAAGCAATACAAGTGAAGATCAGTTCCAGAAACAGTTAATACATCAGTGAAACTGTCCATGTGACATCAGTAGCTCAACTTCAGCTCAACTTTAGACATAACTCAGAGGAGAAGAATGGTAATTATTCTCGTAGCGTAGCAAAACACATGGACTTTTTTACCAATGTATTTACTATGTATCTGGGCCTGAATCATTTCAGTTGTGTTGCTGTCTATGGAGGGTCAGAGAGCTCTCCAATTTCATCAAAAATATCTTAATTTGTGTTCTGAAGATGAGCAAAGGTCTTATGGTTTTGGAACGACATGAGGGTCAGTAATTAATGACAGAATTTTAATTTTGGGATGAACTAACCCTTTAAGCTTAGCATAATGATAATCTAGTTTTTCTAATGTGCAATCAAAGACTTACTTTGAACCTGACACCAATATATTTTAATATAGTATGACTGTACACTATGCATCAGAGATTATATTTTACGAGACACTGTAATCTGGAATAAGTGGTTTTGTGTTTCACACAAACACTGTAGTAATTAGTGATGGGCTGATCTATTTTTCCACTTTAAAGCTAACAGCTGCTAAGGACCAACTAGTGATTGGGATCATTACTTTAAAGTCAAAAGTCATTTTTCCCCCACTGTGTTCCCCTCACTTTAGTTAGACCTCCACACAGGACCCTGTGTGCTCAAATCCCAACTTCTGCTTCTGGTACAAAAAATCTGTTTACTGGCCTCCAGGGCACTGGGTTGCACTGCTCATCACCTGTCCAATACAGTCCCAAAAGTGAAGCATGGTGGTGGCAGCATCATGCTGTGGGGGTGTTATTCAGCTGCAGGGACAGGACGACTGGTTGCAATCGAGGAAAATATGTAAGTACAGGGATATCCTTGACCAAAACCTTCTCCAGAGTGCTCAGGACCTCAGACGCTGAAGGTTTACCTTTCAACAAGACAACGACCCTAAGCACACAACTAAAAACCTGGCTTCACAACAACTCTGTGACTGTTCTTGAATGGCCCAGCCAGAGCCCTGACTTAAACTCAACTGAGTATCTCTGGAGAGACCTAAAATTGACTGTCCACCAACGTGTGTACTGTACATTACTGAGGAAAAAAATTAACTTAAATGATTTTAGCAAATGGTTGCAATGTAACAAATAGTGAATAATTTAAGGTCTTCTTAATACTTTCTGTACTCGCTGTATCTGCTTACACTCTGTCATATTTTGCTTCCCATCTGTGCTTTTCTGCATTAATGTGCTGGGATCTTGGCTTGAGTTCCACTGAATCGTTCTCTTCAGCTTAAAGGTGAAGTGTGTGTGTGTGTGTGTGTGTGTGTGTGTGTGTTTTCTAAAGGAGAGTGATCACTGTGTTTTAAAAACATTGCTCTGTTTGATGGAACATCTGAAGTTCCGGCTCTACTAATAGGGTGTGTTTTATGAACACAATGAACATGAATTGTTATATTTGTTAAGCATGTTGTGATATTTTTATATTGACACATTTTCTGTGGCCGCCACACAAACACACAATTTTCAGATCACAAGAGGTATCGCTGTGGTAATCTATGACTTAGAATTAATGTAAAAATATCTTGAGCTTGTGTTTTCCAAAGACCTTATTTCAGTCATTTTCCAAAACCCATTCAAAAATTTTGTTCTGAACTAACTACAAAAATATGTCATCCCTATACTTTCCTTCTTTTATTGAAAGCTAGTAATGCAGAAATTATACACTTTACTTTTTATTATTTTTGCCCTCTGTTTAGACCCCATCTTTTTGTGTGGCTATTGTGTGAGCTGCATTGCGCTGTATAGTATGCTATGCTTTTGCATTTTCATGAAAATGTATTCAGAGGCACTTTTTTTTCCAATGAGCGCGTTGATTAAAACAGTTCCCAAGGAGCTTTGAAACGCCATTCTTCAAGAACGCTGTGACACACACGTTCTTTTGCTGTATCTCACCCCTTTCTTGCTATCCCTCCTTATCTGTCCGTCTTCATCTCATCTGCTACACCATCTGTGCAGCTGTGATAAGTACAGTGCTTTCTGTTTCCTCCCTGTCATTCCCCCCAGACCCTTTCCCCCTTGCATTCCTGTTCGACTGACACATCTTCCACTACTGTATGATTCGACGACACTCGTCTTCTGCAGTGAGATGGGTGTGCTATTGTCAGAGATGGACACTCTGCTATTAGACACCGCAATACATCCGCAGTCCAAGTTGCTACAATGCAAAAGCATCGGTTCTGACATGGTATTTTCCACACAATGACAAAGCACTATGCAGCAGTGATGGCATATCAAACAAGACATTTTGACAATGTATAAGGCAATGCCAACAAGGCCCCAGCAGTTTGAATTTGAAACATTTTCAAACATCATGGTAAAGACATTTAATAGAATCTAAATCAGTTCTTCAGTGTATGTTTGTCTCAATATAAATAGCTATTTATTTTCATTTAATTTATAGTAAACACTTTTAGAAAGCTATCCTAAAAGAAGAATTAGAAGCTACAAAAGCTGTCACTGGAACGGTAAATTTTCAAAAGGTTCACTTGTGTACCTATTAGGTTCATAAATATGCACTTTACTGTAAGTACTAATATGTACCTTTAAGTACAATAATGTCCCTTTCAAAAAACACCGCCCCAGTGACAGCTTCTGTACCTTTATTTCTGTGAGGGAAAGTGTTATAGTTCAATTTTATATTAAATGCAGTTATTTGAAATTAATATTTGTTGGTTCACCAAAAACTGACATGCAGAAAGAAAACAAAAATAATGACTGTATTCAACAATTTAGCACCGTAGTGTCATTGCAAACTCTCCGAAATGGCGCTACAGTACGGTGCCGAATTGTTGAATAAAGTCATACAAAAAATATTCTTGTAGCTTCATAACATTGCGATTGAACTACTAATGGCAGATGGACTATTCTGATGATGATACCCTCTTTCACAAACCTATATAAACGGGTAAAGACAGCTATAAATCACAGTCAACTTCCACTGAATGGGAATCGCACCAGATTATGCGGCTCAATACAACTCATCAATAAACCCATTTTATCGGCTTGTGTACTGCGCCCCATAAAAAACAAGAAGAAACAATATAAATGCTTTCATGACACAGCAATACATGAGTGCTGTAATGACAAATAAAGATGTACTAATCACAGAGCGTCAATACTCAACCCAAAGACAGGTAAAAATTATATACTGTATACAGGTTTGTGATGACCCCAAGCTTGCTGAAAAAGTTTTGACCATGCCAAAAGGGCAAAAGCTGCCTGCTAACACTGTTCTTCATGTTGAGGGGCCCTAACATGGGTCATTAAAGGCATTAAGGCTAAAGAGGTGAGTGCTTTTCCAAGAAAATTGAACTTAACTTGTGAAAGGCTGTTGTTAAATGTGGTATTTCAGCATGGTGGTTTTCTATCTGCACAAAACAGCGAGCGGCAAAAATAAACTGGTGACTATTTTGCCTTGAAAGTGATGTTTATACTGATAATGGAGAAAATAACAACTCAAGCTAAATAATGACAATCACTTATGTGATTGCCAATGGAAATGGAACAAATCATAAGCACAAGACATTCTCAGAAAGACCGTGGGGCTGCAAAAGCAGTAGTTGGACAAAAGTAGTTTTAAGCCAAAAGTTATTTTGAAGGGTTGTACAAAATTTGTGAGTGTGAATTTGAATTAAACATGTCCTTCAAAGAAAATCAACACACTCAGGAGAAATGTTCTAAACAAGCTTAGGAGTTAAATAGTTAATATTGTAAGTGTATTAATTCATGCAATATTGCTTAAATAACTGCAGATGTTGACATAAATGTGATACAGTCAATTAAATGATTTTATTATTTATGTATCATTAATATTTCAAACTGAGTACTTCATAACAGTGTAATTAAACATAAATTGAAAACTTATGTTTAATTTAGACATACATGTTTAGTGGAACTAGTGTTGCTGCTAATATTTAATGTTCAATTAGTGTATGTGTCACGCCCGGTGTGTGAGGAAAAGTAGATCGCAGGAGACGTGGACAAAAATAAAAATAAAAGTCTTTAATTATAAAACAAAGTGTGGAGAAATATCCAATAAACACGAAGGACAACACATCCAGGTTAACATTTACATTGACTGACAAACTGAACCTAAAAAGGATAGGGGTTTTAAACACTGAACACTAATCACTAGACAGGACACAGCTGGGGAAACACAGGTGGAAGAGAATAAACTAATAATCACATAACACAGGAAAGACCATATATAGGCACACAGGAAGGGAGACAGGAAGACATAAACTGAAACTAACAATGAAAACGAAACTAAACTAAGAACACAAAAACACAGACTTTAAACAGAACTTAACAGACATAAAACCTGACAGTATGCTATTACAAAAAAAATAAAATCAAAGTGCATGCAAATGCAACACATATTAGAGGTTAACTGCTCTGTCATTAGCACAAATATTGTTAATTGAAACTATTTTAAATGTTCAACTCAGCACTAAACACTAAACTAACTCAAACAAAGTCAGGTTTTTGTTCATTCAGAAATGCATAAAACACTATATTTGCATTGTAGTTAAGGTCATCGACTGTAATATAAAGCAATTCTCTTCTTTGTTTACATACAAATGTTTCTACTTTGTGTGAAAGAGCTTTTACATTTCCCAAAAATTAATTGATGTAAGTAAATATTTTCTTGTTAATTCAAAAGTAATCCATTGCTTTTTTAGTTACTTGAAAATAACTAATGCTGACTAATACTGATTGTGATTACATAACTCGCATTACTTGTAATGTGTAATGCCCAACACTGGTTGTTTTGCTTTAGTAAACTGAGCAAGTGTAACGGAGGCCAGCAAGTAAGTGCTGTGCAGGTAAAACTGGGAGTGAGAACAAGTCGTGGTGGAAGCGGACCCAGGGGGATTACATTGGTGCCGTGCCCCACATGGGAGTGAGTTTTAGGGGGGGTGAGTGTAACGGAGGCCAGCAGGTAAGTGCTGTGCAGGTAAAACCTTACTCCCCTGATCTCAAAAAGAGGTGCTCTAACGAATGATGCTAATGGTCATGACCTTTAGCCTCCTTGGTAGAGCGCCAGCCTCCCACCTGGGTTTGAGACCCGCTTAGAAAGAGGATGAGTCGTGGTGGGAGTGGAGCCAGGGGGTTACATAAGCGGCAGCAAAACATTTTTATTTTATTATATTTTATTTTATTTTATTGTATTATTTCATTTTATTTTATTTTTTATTTTATTATTATTATTATTATTTTTTTATTTTTTTTTTTTTTAATGTGGCATTTCAAACAATAATCGTTAATAACATCTACAGTTCCTAGAAAACCCCTTATGTGCATTTCACGTTGAAATACTTAAAAAGATCATTCTACCTTAAATTAACATCATTATCATTTGAAGTTCAAGAATTAGATTCCCAAATCAGCTATTAATTATTGGAGCACAACCCTGGCGTTTTGTTCATCTAACATGAAACAATAGCTGAGGCGAAGTGGCCTTTAGAATATCAATGCTTCCAACTCAGAGTCAACTTAAAAACCTCAAAAAGAGAAAATCAGTTCGAAAACAGCCACCATGCATGTCAATGCCCACAACACAAACATATTGATATTCCAAAACTGAACTAATACATGATGAATGCAATAACAAACTTGGAACACTGGTCCTCGGGTGAAGAGATGCAGATGAAAAGCGATCTGAAAGACTCAAATTATTTTTCAGATCGATGTAGCTTTATTTAGTGCGTTTATTTAGATTAAAATTGGTTTTTAGAATCTACTTTTTCAGCCATTATCTTCCCTCTAATTCTTTCAGTGTAATGAATACCAAATGGTCCAGAGGCCACGGCCAATCGATGCAGCTCTGCCTGATCTCTCTGCGCCAGCGAGGTTTATTCAAACGCATCTGAGGTCAAAGCACTTTAGGGAAAGTCAGTGATCAAATGATCGGCCTTGCAAAAGTGTGTTTACACAGGACTGTAGTAAGCTGAATATGTACCACATCTCTCGCGTATTCATGCTTAAAGAGAGAGCTATTGATTAGATTAGCCTGTGGAGGAACCTAGCGATTGGTTTGTCGTGATAAGCCATCTCTTTCTCAGCTCCTCTCTCTTTTTGTGTGGTCTGCTAAGTGGGAGAGGCGGCAGTGTGAGGGAGGCATTTCTTCCTGTAGCAGAACCCTGAGCCACCGCTGGATGTAATGAGGTCCACATGAACATGGGGGAACACAGATGAGATTATAAAAACAGAGAGAGGTCAAAACCAAGAGACCTTTCTAACCTTCTCAGCCAAGAATCGTGAATCTTTACAGCTCTAGACTCTTAGTTCTCACAGCGCCTCACAGTTACCTTAAAGGACCTCCTGGAAATCTTTTGGTTCATGAGCTCTCAATTCCACTGGCAGATTATTATTATTAATATAACAACTCCTAAATATGACTTGTCGTTAAGTGTTAAAGTAAGATAAATCTTAAAATTGTTTGATAAATTGTTCAATTTGTGAACCCAACAGCTACAGTTTTAACTATTATGTGTTCAAAGAGACAAACATCATAAGGGTCTATTTTAAAATAGAAGTACACTTTATTGTGCATTTAAAATATTAATAAATAAGGAAATAGTATAATTTAGAAGCGTACTATTTTTGGATATGTATTTGAATGTTATGTGCATTTGAATTAAAATGCATTCTAGTTTAAATTTGCGGTAACACTTTACATTACGTGGCCTTAACTATGTACTTACATTTGAATTAAGGATTTAGTACAATGCACTTATTGTATAAATGCATGTTTTTATATTACACTTATATTTAAAAAAAATACCAGCATGTGATTACACCTGTATTTCATTTCTGAAATGTAATTTATAATTACACTTTCCTTACACCTTAACCTCCCCTTAAATCATATCACTGAACCTGTCCCTAACTTACCTGTATCAATAGCAGCAAAAGTGTATTTTTTTTAATTAAACTTTTAATTAAAAAAAACACATTTTTTAAAAATTGGTTAACTTGCTAAAATAGGACTTGAAGAGATAGTTCATGCAAAAGTAAAATTCTGTGAACAACTATTAATTTTAAGCATATTAATAATATAATAATATTAATTATTCAATTACTTTTATTGTCTTTGAAATATGTACTGTATGCTGTCACAACTAAAAAATGTGCTTTAGTGTAGTTCATAGTTGTACATTATGTATTCAAACATATTTATTAAATGCGTGTTATTAAAACGTATTATAAATTTATTTAAAATGTTGCAAATACATTTTATTAACATTAAAAATAACTTTACAGTAAACTATAATATTATGTATTTTGCACATGCTTTAGTAAGTTAGTCAACTAATTAAAATAACTTATTTAAAGCATGAAAATTATTTCAAATAAATTTTAAATATATATAAAAATATATATTTGACATTATTACACATTTGCATTCTGAAAGTTTACATAACACGAAAGGGCATTATCTTTAAATGCACTTAAGTGGCCTTTTAAATATACGGTAACATAATGGTATATTTTAAGAACCAATACTCACTGTTAAATAGATGCTTATTAGCATGCATATTTGTAGAATACTCGCTGTTTAATGTATTTATATAACACAAATGAACGGTTATTCTGGACCACACAGACCATATTTTAAAACCATTACATAACGGTTACCTTACTAACTATTAATAAGCAGCAAATTAGGATTCTGAGAGAAACCTTAAGTATTGCATGCGTTTCTTTTAGTTAGAAAGTATACTTTTAAGATTTGAAGTACACTACAAGCAGACATTCAATACAATTAAGCACACTTCCTTTTCACAGTGGGTGAGTCCTATCCTTTTGCTATCTGTAGTACTATTTTTATGTGACAGGACCTTATATTCATCATCACATACTTGTTAACAAATACTAGACATGGTGGAGAGATGTTGCTCTAGTTTGTGTCTGTAATCTAAACAGCCTAAAATGGCTGACATCAGTGTCTTTGTTGTGTAAGAACAGCATGCAGCCATCTTTCATAAAAGGATCCATTTGGCAATCAAATACACACCAGTGTGTTCAAACATGGTTTGAACTCACCACATTAAAGCGTTATGGTGCTTCACAGGCCGCTCCATTCGTATTCAGCCCACATATCAGGGATTTGTTACTCTAATAATGTTCCCACAAAGAAAAACTGTCCCCCCTCCCTTTCCTCCCTTACAAACGGATCCGCCTCCTCTCAGCACTCTGATTAGGTTTTCCTTGTGCTGAGGACGCTCACAATGTGTGACTTATCACAATGAGTTGAGTCTAACCGAGCCGCTGCAGACAACTGCTGCCGTCAGGCTTCAGGATCCTCATTTAATAACACAGATACTGATACACCCTCATAATCTCAAATGGGCCTGCTAACTTCTGTGGTAGCACAACATTTATTTTTAACTGGCTATTATTAGCGTAGGTGTGTAGTTACTAGTGGCACCAAATGGAATTGAATATATCATTTGATTTCAGAAGAAAAACTTGGTGCCTGTCAGTGAAAATATGGCTTCGATGATGTAACTGTTGTTGTAGGATACTATGCTAATGCTAATGCGTTCAGTGTCTGTAGATACAGGCATGTCCGAGTTTGACGTATTTGAGTTAACATATTCTGTTGACTCTGGAACATTTTATTCCAAAATTTTAGTTTTGACCATATCTCTACACCTAAACCTAATCCTACCCATGAGTATTGCCTAAAATCTGAGGAAACGATAGATGAATGACACTGATATACAAGCACCACACACTGATCGTAAGCCTAAGCTTCACAAAAACTATAAACTGTTTTTTCAAATCTGATTGGCTAATCACAAAGATGTTGACCCAGGGACACGCCGAACTCAGCAAAATTAGGTTCTGCTTAGCTACAATATGATTGCTGGCTAGTCCAAGTCGAGCCCAGCCAACTTCAGTGTGTCTATGGGATGTCTCTAGGTTAAATGTATAAACGTGTAATCATTTTTATTATTTTTCAACCTTTTTTTGTTGGAAGAGTTACCCATGAATGGCTAATTTCATGTCTTTGCACTTTAAACTGAAATTGGAATATTCTCACAGGGAAAAAATGAATAGATAGATCAATAAACTCTTCACCTTTATCATCCAAGTTGGTAACTGAAAGGTCACAGGGCTTGATAGAACAATGAACTAGCACCACTTTGCCCTCGAGCAAAATACTCAATTCCACATTGTTCTGAATCATTTTTGCAGTTGAGCTATTTTAAGTATGGATATGCTTCGATAGTAGCTTCAGTTACAACTTCAGATATTCAGTAACTGGATTATTTATACAATATCAACATAGGACTTCCCAGTGATAATGGGAATATCATTTTCTTCCAAATGTTTTATTATACAAGGAGTTCTGCTATTTTATCTAACCAAATGAGTAACACAAATCAACTAACATCATAATACATCACAGAATTCATAAATTTCATTGCTAATACTTACTGGTGTTTTCACTGCAAAATCTTGTCAGTTCCTGGTGGGTGATGTTATCCAAATTTTATAAATGACTAATAGGACAGGAACTATAGAATATAAAGTACCCCATTAAATATATATCTAAATAATTTAACATATCGCAAGAGAACATTTTGCTTTCACTTCATGTTCAATTAATTGTAATTCTGTTATAGAAGTAAACAAAAGGTTTGATCATTAAAACTGTTTGTTTTGTCCATATTAAAATATGAAGGAGATTGTATGCCTCTCACAATTTAAAATACACAATATAACAGACCGCCAATGTAACAGGTAGCTCTAGAGATGATGGTTCATGGCTTATCGAACTATCTGTGCAATTTCAATTCACTGAAAACAAATAGGTAATGAGACAAATGAAAACACTTCAGCCACAGTTGTGTTCCCGCTGGTATGACGATGAGCAATCCCTGCAGAATCACAATCACTTCATCTTTGCACTTTCTTTCTTCTCGGAAATTCTTTTCTTGATTTAAAAAAAAAAAAAAAACAGGCCATATCTGAAGAATGGCCAACCTGTGACCTTCACACACGCTACCTGGAAGAAAAAGGTAACTATAGAACCTAGGGACTAAAAATGTCAACCAACACACACACTTCTCTAAAAATACACTTGTTCACACTCATACATACACACACAGGCCGGGAGTCAAAAAGAAACACTTTTTAATGATCATAGTCCTCGTACACAGCATGTGCAAACTTCCGATCAGCAATAAGCCTTCTAATTGGATTAGAGCAAATTACCATTTGTAATGTCAGCTCAGTTTTAGTCATGATTATAATCTTCTGATCCTGCCACTGCAGAGACATTAATTACTACCTAAGACAATGAACCTGAAAAAAATATAACATACCTACAATTTTCTATTGGATTGTATCAGCTACATGTTCATATCACAGCCTTGCTGACTGGTTCATTATTTTACACTAGTTACTTTTGGGTATATCCCATTAAAATATGCAGTTCTCAGGTAAGTGTGTATGGTTCTATTTGCAGCAATTGTCAAAAATGCATTGTATGGTTCAAAATGATAAAATTGTCTTTTATGCCACAAATCATCAGTATATTAAAGTTAGTAGCCTATATTTAATATATTTCCTACCCAAAATATATTAAAACTTACATTTTCATTCATAATAGGCATTGCTAAGCACTTTGTTTGGACAGCTTTAAAGGCAATTTTCTTAATATTTTGACTTCAGATTGTTTAATTATCTCCATACCTTAAACCATACATCAATGAAAAGCTTATTTATTCAGCTTTCAGATTATGTATAAATATCAATTTAGAAAAATTTACCCTTATGATGGTTTTGTGGTACAAGGTCACAAATGATAAAAGATTATATATACAGTATCTCACAAAAGTGAGTACACCCCCTCACATTTTTATAAATATATTATTATATCTTTTCAAGGGACAATGCTAAAGATATGAAACTCTGATAGAATGTAAAGTAATCAGTGTACAGCTTGTATAATGGTGTAAAGTTGATATCCCCTCAAATTAACTCAACACACAGCCATTAATGTCTGAACTGCTGGCAACAAAAGTGAGTACACCCCTAAATGAAAATGCCCAAATTGTGCCCAATTAGCCCTTTTCCCTTCCCGTTGTCATGTCACTCGTTAGTGTTACAAGGTCTCAGGTGTCCTTGGGGAGCAGGTGTGTTAAATTTGGTGTTATCGCTCTCACACGCTCATACTGGTCACTAGACGTTTAACATGGCACCTCATGGCAAAGAATTCTCTGAGAATCTGAAAGAAAGAATTATTGTTCTTCACAAACATGGCCTAGGCTATAAGAAGATTGCTAACACCCTGAAACTGAGCTGCAACACAGTGGCTGAGACCATACAGCGGTTTAAAAGGACAGGTTCCACTCAGAACAGGCCCCGCCATGCTAGACCAAAGAAGTTGAGTGCACGTGCTCAGCGTCATGTCCAGAGGTTGGCTTTTGAAAATAGACAAGTGAGTGCTGCCAGCATTGCTGCAGAGGTTGAAAGGATGGGGAGTTAGCCTGTCAGTGCTCAAACCATACGCCGCACACTGCATCAAATTGGTCTGCATGGCTGTCGTCCCAGAAGAAAGCCTCTTCTAAAGATGGTGCACAAGAAA
>JAUYWG010000018.1:446020-466420 GCA_034779775.1 Enteromius afrohamiltoni | reverse complement strand
ATTACTCTGTTGTTCTATTTGATAATGTTCAGTGCTTTGCTACAATCTGTATTGTTAAAAGCGCTATATAAATAAAACTGACTTGACTTGACTTACGATCTCCTAACGGTCCACCGAATTAAATGTGAGGACCGCCCGTAGACGGCCCAGACAAAATCACCGGCAAACTGCATGGGGCACTCCCTGCGAGAGGTGTGAGAGGCACACAAGGACATACCTGGCAGGGAAGCTCTCACCAACCAGCGAACTCATTGCGGCGAGCAGATGTCGACTCACTCGCTCTCCCCCGGAGGAGAGAGAGGTGAGATCGCAAAACTGTCAGGGGTATGGACTCACAATGAGCACATGAACCCTCCACAAACGCGTTTTCAGCATGCTGGATTCCCAAACACTGAAGATGCCGTCGCTAGTGGAAAGATGGTAACCACACGCAAGAGGATATGGTCGGAACAGCATCTTTAAAAAGACGACTGCCAACCGTGTCAGAAACTTTTGTGAAACGCCCAAGGGAATTGCTGGAACACACAAGAAGTCCGTTGAATGCATTATAACGCCAAACCGAACAGCCTCCGCTTGAAGATCTCTATGGTAGCACTGCGTTCAGCAGAGAGCTGCATCTAACCAGCTCTCGGCTCCGAAGCTAAATCTGATGAGTGGATGCACCTGCTGCCCTATTTATACCTGCTCTGCAGGGGAGTGGTTCAGCATGCAAATTCCACTAGCCATTCAGAAGAATTCTGATTGGCGTTTTCTCTATCTCATGATAATCTCTATCTCAAGAGTGAATCAGGGCTCCCAAGTAATGACCCCAGTCTGTCGTCACGACATAACGTCATAGTGACTGACAGACAGGGAACTATTGCAATAAGAACAGTAGCACTTGGTTTTATAACAAAGCAAACATGCACAGTGTAAAATTCACTGTATCTTAGCAGGCAGCAAAATAAAGCAGTCTCGCTTTTTTGGAACAGCTGTGGCATCAGAATGCTGCCTACACATTTTAATGTGAATTTAAAAACTGTTTTCTTTTTTTATTGATTGATTTTATTTAACATTGTTTTCTGTTTAGTGTCCTGCTTTCCCCATGGGAGCCCAAGTTCAGGAACACTTTCAAGTTTAGAGTGAATGCTGAAAATAGTGTTGTGAAAAGTCAATAATAGTGCGGTAGTGTGATTATATAGTGTTATTAGAAGTGGAATTAAATCCCAAAGTAATCTTAACTAATCAATACAGATATACCATTAATTGGAAAGCTCATTAAGATCACTAGTATGAAAGCATATATACACCTCTAGCACTTGGGTACTTGTAAACAAATTAATTTCTGTGTTAATTGGATTATATGACTCTCTATATATGACTATATAACTCTCATTAAAATCCCACCGATGTAATAGGAAGATGATTCCAGTTGGCGGTGAACGCTTCTGCCATCTAATTTTAGTGCATTTAGCGCTGCATTTTTAATGCACCTTTTCAGAAAAAAGGTGCATTAGTGCCGCATCTTAATTAGACATGTGAGTGTTTCACAGCCTCAGTCGCTCATTAGCATTACATAGGGACCTTGTGAAAACAGCCCAGACAGGCGTTTCTGCTTTATATGAAGGTGTGTGACACATTGAGATCTGTTCTCAGAGGACTCGCGTTTGAAAAAATAGTTCAGCCCAAACTAATTTACTCTTCCTCATGTCGTTCCAAAAACCACACTCAAAAATGACCAAAGAATTTTTATATTTTTTTCCTATTTAAAACTTTAAAGTCTTCTACAGTTACATCTGTACCATGGCTGCTGCAGGCGCAATGATATTACTCACTGCCTGAAATTGCTGGGGTTTATTTTCAGGTGCTGCATAATATCATTGCATCTGATGCAGACATTGCACAGCAGAGAGTATAGTTCCTAGTTATATCATGGCAACTTTTCCTTTTCCATCGTTCTTAGTACACAATGTAACTACACAAGAGTCAAGTTTCAAATAGGAAAAATATCAAAACTCTTTGGTCATTTTTGAGCGTGATGCTAACGGTCTAATCAGATTCAACGATCTATGCTAAGCTATAGCTAAAAGTGCTACCGCGAGAACCAGAGATCAGCTGAATGGATTAAAAAACTGTAAACTGTTTTAAATTAGCCTATTTTTTTCTTTTTTTTAAAGGGGCATGTTCCTTTAAGTAATGTCAGAAAGATTGTATTTATGAGTTTAATATGAATGCCACCACATTGAGACGTGAGTGCGTTAAAGGAGCGGGATCATTTTTCTTTGCATAAAGATTTCGTATGGCTTCAGAAGACTTGGAATGTGGCACGACTTGTTTGTATTTGTACTGCTTGTTTAGGATTAGTTTGTGCAAAAAATAACTGTAACTGCATTTGCCTTTGTGTGTTTTATATTGTTCAGAGGTGGGTAGTTTTAGGGTAGGGGTGGGGTTTGGTGCTCCAATGAAAGAAAGAATTATATATTATAAATTTATATATGCATGCAAACCATTACATTAAGCCAAATACCTTAATGTTTTGTTGAGTTGGAGTGAGACTGTGTGAGACACTGTTTTTACGTGCCTTACTGCACTTTTTGCTGACGTTTCAAAGAGAAATGTCCACTGAGAGGCACTAAAAACACAGGTTATGTATACGATACATAAACCCTGGCACATTTGTATTATGCTGATTTACTGTAGGTACACATTGCTGTGTTTTTATTACGTTGTTTCAGGAACATCTTGTGACAATTTTAGTATTTAAATGTCTGGGGACTGCTAAAAGTTAATGTTCTATCCTGTTGGAAATATGCCCTACACCAAATCCAACCCTTAACCTACTTTAAAGTGTTAACAAATACAAAACTAAAATAAAAATGTGTTGTCATTTCAACTTACTTTTACTTTCTACTTTTTGGAAACTGCAGAAATGTGTATTTATTGGTACGTATTTTGTGTCTTGCTAAAAAGTGCACCCAAGTAAGTTTATGCCAGGTTGTAAGTTTCATACACAAAATAGCAGAATAATAAAAAGTTCAGGTATGGTGTCAGGTTAGGTGATCTAAAATATGTTAATGCAAATTAATGCTTGGTACGTATTAAACGGCTAATATGCCAGTAATAAACATGCTAGTTAATAACAAGAATTTAACCATAAAATAAAGTGTTTCTGAATAGTGTGAGGAACACCAGCAAGTCCATGTCACTTAAAACATAAAGTAGAAGACTAGCAAGTGCTTCTGGCAAATTATTATTCTCCACACATTTATATCTTCCTACTGCCTGAAGTGTACTTGCAAAGGAAGAACATAGCATATATGAAGTATTAATGTTTGAGGAAGCTCTGGAGGCGTTTGCATAAAAAGTGAGTTATAAAACACAGTCATTTTGTAGCCATTACAAATCACATTCTACCTGCTGTAACAAGACGCTGTATAGCATAACTCTGCCTAACCATTTCTCATTACAGCCGCACCACAATCCTAATGGCAACTTAGCACACTAAATTCACTCTGAGACGGAGAATGTGGGTGGAAAATGCAGATGGGGAGTAGATTAATAAAAAAATTGAAGGTGGCACAAGGCTATTTACTATGTGAGCTACAGGTAATGAGATATATGACAGCAAAGCAGCGGCTGATGATCTGATTTGGAGTGTATGATGGAGAGACTGAGGAAAACAGAGAGTGAGGGTGGAGACAGCAGGGGAATTGATAAACTCTCAGTAAAACATGACAGAACTCCAAAAGCTACATCTTTCGAAAGAATTCTGTAGTGCTTGAGGTTAATTTTTTTTTTTCAAGGGATTGTTCGCCCAAAAATAAAAATTTGCTTAAATATTTACTCACCCTCAGGCCATCCAAGAGTTTCTTTCTTAATCGGAACAGATTTGAAGAAATATAGTACTACATCACTTTTTAACCATTGAATCCTCTGTTTTTGATGGGTGCCATTAGCATGAGCGTCCCAACAGCTGAAAAAAACATCACAATAATTCACAAGTAAACTCCAACTCAACATCTTGTGAAGCCAAAAGCTGCAGGTTTGTTATTAATAAATCCATCATTAAGGGATGTTTGACTTCAAATTAAGTCCTCTATAATATTGCTTTCACCAATCAAAAAATCTGAATTAGGAGAGAAATATGCACAGATCAAGCACCATTGACAAAACCGCTTTGAACAGTTGTGAAGCTGCATTTTATTGTGAGCAGACCAACAGGGGATGGACGTTTTTTTAGTGGAGGAAGCATTATTACAGATTATTGACTTGTTTTTTTTTTTTTCCAGAAGTGAGGGTTTAAAGTTGCTTCTTGATGATAATGTTACATTTTTTTCTTACTAACACATAGATTTTCACTTCACTGGACATTTTTTAAGTAGATTAGAGTCATGTGGAATACTATGATGTTTTTATCAGCTGTTTGGACTCTCATTCTGACGGCACCCATACAGGATCCATTGGTGAGCAAGTGATGTAATAATTCTTCAAATGTGTTCTGTTGAACAAACAAACTCACCCACATCTTCGATGGCCTAAGTACAGTTTGCCAAATGTTCATTCTGGGGTTGTTATAACGTAGGAGACAGAAACATGCGGTTCAAGTTGCAAATATGTAATCATAGTCGGCAGGCAGGGTCAGAACAACACCAAACAGAGCAATGCAGGAGAGGCTGAATCAAAGGTCGTGGAGACAAAGAGTAAACGGTAACAGTCCAAAAGTCACACATGGGAAATACAAACAGGGGAAAATGCTCAGAGATGATAGCAAATGCAAATCAAAACTTTGCGATGAGTTGGCTGGTAAGCTTGGCTTTTAATCAGGCGTCAATGAATTAAGGAGGCATAAATAATAGGCAACAGCTGTAACGAAAGTGGTGCATTATGGCATATAGAGTCCAGTAAGCAACAGAGAGTCCGATATGCAGCAGAATGGAAAAAAAGCGCTTTTCTTTCTTTTTTTTCTTTATTCAGAAATTAATTATAAAATGCATTACAATTAATTTTGCTCAAAGTTTTCTTGAATGCTTTAACACTAATGGCTGAAATTTGGCCACACTGTTTTGAATTACAGGAATGAATCTCTGATAACTGTAGCTACATTTAACAACTAGCTATGTGTTTGTCTTAAAGATCAAAATAACAGGCTTCAGTCTGTGTTTGTGTGTTACTGCTGTCTGTTAAGTAGTGTTGCTCAGCGTCTCCCGTAGCTGTGTGGTCCAGCTTGTTAAAAAGAGGAGCTTCTGTTTCATTAATAGTGTGTTTTGGCCTTCAAAGTGAGTTCATCCCTGGTGTCCTGGAGGAATATGTATTAGAGAAGGATTACACGATCAGAGCTCCTCAATTTTCAGCACTGGGAGATGACTTTTAATGATTTGGGTTTTTTTCTTTTAATTCCAGGAGCTGACATAAAAATATCAATAGGCGATGGACACCATATTTTGTTAATGGTATAAGAAATAACTGTGCAGGGACAAGGAGAAACAAGGCTTTTTAAAATATTTTTGGTAGCACTTTAGATTAGAACACAAATATTCACTATTAACTAAGAGGTTTTCCTCAATAACATATTGGTAGTTATGTATGGGGTTAAGGGATCTAGAATATGGTCATGCAGAAGGCATTAATATGTACTTCAAATACAATATGCTAGTCATGTGCAGTTAAGCAGTTAATCAATACTGAATATGTGTTATTCATCTAATGTGTTACCAATTTTACAGTTTTTTCATGTTTACTACTGTAACACTTTGTTTCTTGTTTGCACTCTGTCACTGTTTAGTTTTGGTTTCCTTATTTGGTTTCCTTATTTGGTCATGTTCCTGTCCTTGTTTAGATAATTAGTTACCCATCCACCTGTGCTCCTCACCTGTCCTGATTTCTCCCTAATGTTTTCCTGTTTAAAAGCCCGTTCCGTTTGTCTTGTCTTTTGTCCGATCATTGATGTTGTTTTGAGTTTGTGTCAACTGCCTGTATCAACTACGCCTTCTTTCATCTAATTGATTGATTGATTATTCTAGTTCTTAAAATATCTTTAGGTCGTGGTCTTATCTTTAGGGAAAAAGAGGCTTTTGAAGAACATTTATTTGTTTGTTTCTCGAACATCATTGCATTGCTTTACTTTTTGCCCACAATAAAACTACAAAACATTTAAGCATTTAAGTACTACAAATAACTTTCTTAACTTTATTAAAAACGCTACATTGCAAACCCTAGAAATGTCAGCATCTGCTCCAAATTGCATATCTTTTCTCAGTTTGTGGTTTTACCTTCTATAAAGCTATATCCATATTCTCATATGTATCGAATATAATTCACTAAACACACACACACACAATATTTATTTATTTATTTATTTGCTTATAGTTATTTTTTCTATAAAGATTCAATAAAACATAGAAAAAGCTAAAAATGTAAACGGTACAATGACATAAGGATGAGTAATGACACTTTTCGTTTTGGGTTAACTATCTCTTTATGTATTTGCACAATGTTTGCCGCATTTTCACACTGAACATGTGTTTACTGGTACGCTGTTGAATTACCTGTTGAACTTTTACCCTTCAAATCTGTGTGAAGTTGTCAGAGGGAATAACACATGCTGTTGACATGATCACTTTTGAATGGACTCTTCTGACAGTGGCTCTCCTGCTGCTATATCATTCCCAGACACTCTCCTCGTTTCGCCTGCTCACAGGCTGATAAATTCAGCTCCACTGTCTTCCAGTTTAAAGGGAGCCATCTCAGATGTGTGGCATACATTATCTTTTCCCCTTCTCACAGGGTTAAGTCAGTTTGGATTACAGCCTCTGATCACTTAAGGAGATTGTGTATGTGTACATTTGCAGAGGAATGGAAGGCACTCTTCTAAGAGTCTCAAACAAACATTTAAATTGTGCAAAACTACTGGCATTTGCAAAATACTTATTTATTTATATGTCATCATGTTGTTCCAAACCCAAATTACTTTATTTATTCCTTTGAAACATAAAGCGTAATTCTTTTGCTATTTTTTCTGTACAGTGAAAAAAAAAGAGTAGCTGGGAAAGAACAGCTTGTACACAGGGAAAAGAATGCCATTTGTATTTGGACTGACATGAAGTTGAGTAAACAATGACACAATTTTCATTTGTGGGTGAACTATCCCTTTAAGATGACAGCTGGAAACTGTTGGTTTTAATTAGTTATGTTAGCTTTACTGTTAAAAAGTGCTGTGGTGTGAATCCTCTGAGGTTCCTGAAGCACACAGAGACCAAGAGACGACAGAGAATATTGAGAACACTGTGTCAGAGCTGTCAGTACAGGGGATGATCCATCCTCTGTTTTGCTGACTCTGAATTTCAATGCGGTTTGCCCCGCTAGCCAAACTAACACATAATCTCTCAGGCCATAGCGACGTGCATGCACTTTAGCCTGCCAATCATACACACCTGTGCTTGTGCTGTCACACACCTGCATGGATACATTTGCCATCAAATCATCAATGATTACAGTCTCTGATTACAGATACTTATTCTCTCTGACATCGTTTGGGGTTACTTATTTTTTAGACATTAAAACTTGCTACTGAAATATTGACAATGTTTCAAATGTAAAAAACTTGTTTATGAATGTTCTGAAACACTGGAATCATGTATTTAATCAGTCGATATTCTATTTATTAATATTAACATTGTTTTCAATTTAATTTTTTGTTCTGACTTCTGCTTTCACTTTGGTTTTTACGATGTATAACAGTAACCTTTAATATGATAGTCCACTTTAGACACTCATCTACATGCAACTACGTCAGCTTAATATCTTAATATAAAACTTTATAAGTCTACTTAATATCTTCAAACACTTTATTTTGATGGATTCACAACAAACAACGTACTGACAGAAACTTTGCAAGTATATGTCAGCTTATTGTACTAACCCTAAACCTACCCTAACAGCCTACTCTGAGAGTTAGTAGACATATAGTTACAGAGTTTTGTATAGTAAGAATGTCTAAAGTTTATCAAAATAAAGTGTAACATTAATACATTAATAACTTTTATGTTATTGCTTACCATTATATATTGTGTTATATTTAGTTTGTTTGTGGGTTTTCTCAGTATGCTGTTACTTAAAAAACTGGCTATGAAATGCTCTAAAAGTGCAATATAAAATTGTAATTACAGATGTAAATGAGAGTAGAATTTATTATGGTGATTAAACATCTGTATACATGTTTGTTTGTGTATATGTGCGCGTTCATGTGGTTGGTTCAATATTTTAATAACTTAACAAAATACTGAAATAAAAATTTTACATTTTCTGTCCTTTATGTGTCATTTTAGAGGTAGGATTAAAGCTTCTAAGTGACACATAAAGAATGGATTTAAAATATAGCATTTTTAATTAATTGATAGACTAGAATAGTCTTACTGGATTGGTGTATTGCTGAATGGTGTATCAGAATGCTCTTCTTGGATGGTCTGAGGGTGAGAGAATGCTGCAATTTTTTTATTTTAATGTGAAATATTCTTTTATTTTTTCTAGTGCATCATAAAGTTGTTTTTAGAAAAATCTTTGATAATACTTTATTTTGATGGTCCCTTTTGAACAATTTGTTGACAATAAGTAGCTTTGCACCTACACCTACACCTCAACTAACTTTCATTAGAATATTAGTACACTCTCTAATTAATATCTGCTAACTCTTTATTGTGATGGTCTCCCAAAAGACGCTCTACTGACTATAAGTAACTTTGCAAGTACATATCAACTTATTCTAACCCTAACCCTTCCAGTCTACTAATACTCTGGTAAAGCTCTATTGAGAGTTAGTAGATATGTAGGTGCAATGTTACTGATAATCAACAGAATACGTTGAAGTGACCATCAAAATAAAGTGAAACCAAATCAGGTTTAGTTTTGAGTTGTGTGCAGTCTCCTGCACTCTTGGATGTGATGCGGCAGCTGTAATAATTGGCAGGGTGGCTGACATATGGGAAGGAGGGATGAAGCAGACTCGAGAGGGCTGTGAGCAGAGGTGAAAGTGACTCATCTCAGGCTTTGAGAATTTTTATACATGAGCCGAGAGACGGCATCTTATCTCACTGATGAATATGTGCCAGATGGCAAACTGGGAGGCGATGGCAACAGACTGAGACAGTCACCACACCTGAAGGGCAGCGGCAAACATGCTGGAATCGTTTCTGAAGGTTTGAGGGCCCCCAAAGACCGGATAAATTAGGACATTAGTATTTTTGTCTTATGACCATAAGCTGTCTTCCTGGAGCAATAATATCTCACTGAATCATGCTCACAAACTCACCTGCAGCTTTAACCTAACACATAAACCATAACTGCACCAATGAAATCTCATCGGGGAGATTGAGGTGAAATGAGACTTTCCTTAATTAAATATAGGCAGGGTTATTATCATTAAATAAACCAATTAAAAAAAAAATTTTTTTTACATTACTTAAATAAATGTTAACTGAAATTAAATATACTTTATTATTATTATTATTATTGTTGTTGTTGTTTTTAATATATTTCAGCTTGTTGCCAAGTTAGCTTAAGCTGAAGTAAATAACAAAAAATAATAAAAAACACAAAAACGTGACAAAATTTCTAAAATCTAAATACAATAAAAAACTATAAACCATTAAAGTAATAAACTTAAATGAAGTATATAAAAAATAAAATTATTATATTTCAACTAGATGCCACGATGTCACTATCACGTGTCCCTGGATCAGCACGCACAGAGAGCACACACTCAATTATCAGATCCCATCTTCTGTTTACAGTGTTCTGTACTGCTCATCTTACCTTCACATGATTCCGCTGAGGAGATCTTTCTGTTTCTGCACAAATAAAATCATTGTTGAACGATACTCACTTGTCTGTATTCCCTGAGCTTGACACAAGGTTTTTTTTTTTTTTGATTTAGTTTAAAATGAATTAACTAAAATGTGTAAAAATGACAAAATAATGACTAAAGTCTAAACTACAATTAAAAAAAAAGAAAAAAGAAAGAAAAACAAAATCAAAGTAACAGTTTTCCTCATGTTAGGGGTAAGTTTAGTCATGACAAATTAAAGAATTTACATTTACAATATGCAAGAAAATATGTGAGCACTTTAGTGAATACTTTACCTCAAAAAGAAATGGTACTTTCATAAACTATAATAAGCTGTAGTAAATTTATTTTTTATATTTATTAGCATTATATTATAATATTAAATTAAGGAGATACATTCACGTGTCATATAATTTTTTAGTATGACGATTTTACTAAAATCAGAACATTATAAGAATAATGATGCACAAGACATTATTGTTAATTGAATGTTTTTAACTATACTTATAAAATACTACAACTACTGCTACTATTAATTTATCACTGGCAAGTAAAACGTACCTTATGTGTTCTGTGTGTTTTGGTTTTCCCCCCTCTCTGACTTTTTTCCCTTATTTGGTGTTTCCTGTCTTGCAAGTAATTATTAGTTATTTGCTGGTGTTTTGAGTTCTCCTAGTGTTATGTTGTGTATTTAATGTCTGTGTCTCCTAGTCTCCCTCGTCAGTCCTTAAATGTTGTTTCACGTCCTTACAGTATGTCCAGTCTGCGGTGTATCTTCCTGGGTTTGTTAATAAAACTTGATTGTTTTTGACACTCCTCGACTCCCACGTTCTCCTTCCCACACGAGCACCGTAACAATAACAATTTAATATTGGCTAAAGATATTATTCTACTTAGCCTGATGGAAAATAATTTATAGAAGTGATTTACTTGCATTGTAGAGGTTTGAAAATGTTAATAATAATACATTAAGGTAAAATGAATGAAGCAACCAAACTAACTCAGGATGAGCTATAATGCACAATATATATTTGCACTACATTGGCTACTGTTTGAGGGGTTTCTTTGTCCCAGCCTCTGTTCTGGACACCTATGGTCCTATATGGGCAGAGCTCCAAGAAGGCTTGTGTGAAGCTAATGAAGTCCAAGTCCAGGTCCTCCCTCTCCCTCTGTCCGAGAGAAAGCCTAATCCTGTTAGCTGTGCTTTCTCATGGATAATCCCTCCACTTCCCACCTGGCCGTCCTTCAGCCTCAGCCTCTCTCTGGGATGACTGTCTTCTGCTGAACACTACAGGTAAATATTGCTTATGCCAGCATTTAACAAGCATTATATTAATGTCCATTTAACAGGCACACGTATGTATTTTTGAAACTTTTGTTTTTTTTTTATATGAGATTTTGCATAATATAGAGTTACATAGAGTTACTTAATCTTCCAACTTACGTTAACTAACAAGCAATACAGTAATATATATATATATATGTTAATGTTAGTATTATTGTAAGTTCGTGTTAGGCACATTAAATAATATTAACACAAACAGTTTTGGATTTTAATAAAATATATCAATAAAAGTAAATATCTTTTTGTTCTTTAATATCTTTTTAAAAAGTATTTTTATTTGTTAGTTCATGTCAATGTAGTTAACTAATGTTAATGGAACCTTATTGTAAAGCATTTTACGTCCTAATATTTATCAGAATTGGTGTGAGCTGAATTTCCATGCATATAGTTCACTTGGTTTTGGAAAAGTACTTGAGTTAAAGTGGGTCACAGCTCATTTCCTCACCGATCCTCAAATGTCAGCCTGTATGAACCTCCTGACAGTTGGTTTGACTAGCAGTAAATCACCAGTCCATGAATCTCCTCTATGGCTCAGTGTTTTCACCCATCTGCTCTGAGACCCTTCTGCATCCTACATTTCACTCATAACCATGTAACTGTTCTTCTTAGTTTGGCTCGGTGTTATTTGTGAAGTTGTGTTTCTATTGGTTGTCCTACACATGGGCCGCTGCTGAAACAGAACCTGATCGTTGGACCAAACGGGCTTGGAGGGGTTTTAAATGAATCTCGATTAAAAATCTGCATTTGTGGGAGTGTATAGTCTTGGTTTGAATGCATTCAAAGCAGGTTTGATGATGTACAGCGCAGTTTTTGACCTGGAATGGAGAGTTTAGAGTGAGCAAATTGAGTTAACGTTAGCCCACCAGTAAGACCACCGCAAAACGAAGTCCATCTTTCTCTGCTCAGGTGTAAAGTGGAGCAGTGTGGGCAGACAGGTACAGCTGGCCTGCTCTGTTTCCGCAGGTGTTCAAGCCAGGAGAGATTAGGGTCAGATGCATTTAACAGTGATTAGCAGTGACAGGAGCCCACACAAACAGCCATGATCCCACTGGAGCAAAACCCCAGTGACCAAGAGCGAGAAACAGTTAGATTTACAGTATATTACATATGTCATGTCAATTGGTTTTAAACTATGGCAGGTGCTGCAAGCAATTACAGATTAATTGTGTTAACTTTAATCACACACCTTCTGACTAAAACTTAGCTCCTTAAAGACATATCAGCAAACTAATAAGTGCAAAATGATTGACAGTCAGTTTAATACATTCAAAACCCTTTCAGAAGATAATCATGCTGCAAGCATCCAATGATATGCACACTTTTTCCTGAAAGCATTGAATTTACTTTCAGTTGTATCTAAACTAGCTTTCCAGTCTGGCAGAAACATGATTATGAAGTGCTTATTATATTTACCCAGTATTCATGTGATTCTCCTTGAAGTGTGTAGAATTCACTATGAAAATGTCATTAAAATGTAATAAAAGTACATATTTTGGATATTTTTCTAGGCAATGTAAAATTGTGTAATTGATGTGAGAGGTAGTTTAGTTCCACGCATTCACAGGGCCTACTTCCGCGTTGCAGAGCGGTTTGCGATGATCAGCTGGTTTTAACTAATCAGAATTTCTCCGCTATATATGACAGGGACAACTGTTTACGTCAACGCGTTTGATTATTACTGTAATATAATAATTTTACCTGAGTTCAGGCTTTAAAACAGTAATTTGGCGTCAAACCAAAAAAGCAATGCAGTTAAAAAAAAAGCATCTATTCTATGTGAAACTACTCTTATGTATATAAGGTAGTGGAGAACTCTATTTGTGACCCTAGACCACAAAAACAGTCTTAAGTCGCTGGGGTATATTTGTAGCAATAGCCAAAAATACATTGTATGGGTCAAAATTATAGATTTTTTTTTTTTTTTTCAAATATCGTTAGGATAGTAAATAAAGTTAATGTTACGTGAAGATATTTAATAAATTTCTTACCGAAAATATATTAAAACTTATTTTTTGATTAGTAATATACATTGATAAGATCTTCATTTGGACAGCTTTAAAGGTGATTTTCTCAGAATTTAGATACTAAGATTCCTTATTTTCATATAGTTAGGTAAAATATTGCTCTATCCTAACAAACCTTATATCAATGGGAAGCTTATATATTCAGCTTTTTAGATCATGTATAAAGCTCAATTTCGGAAAATGAACACTTGTGACTGGTTTCGTTGTCAAGGGTCACATTTGACACTGACTCTTAATGTGTTGCTCTGTATTTCTGACAGCATGTTTAGCTGGGTGATAAAGGTTGTTCCCCAGCCTCCAGCCTCTCCTGGGAAGCTGGCAGAGGAGGACCAGGCCAATGCTGCTGCACCAGCGACTGTGAGTTTGTGTACATGTACATTGAGTCACCTCTCGCTGTTTATCATGTCTTCACTGTCTCTGCACTCTTCTTTAGGATGTGATGAACAAAGAGGAAGTAAAACAAGGTAACTATGCAGTCTATCAAATTTGACAGCAGTTTTGATCAATGACCAGCACAGAAAAAATACAGAGCTGAGAATATTGGTCATTCATTTTTCATGATGTTATTTTACAGATCCTTCCAAGCAAACGGAGGAGGTCTCGGAGGAAAACAGGTGATGTTATGTTTGAGTTTGTTTGTGTGTGGGACATATGTGCGTTGAGTGTCTCTAGATGCTGTAATCCTGCCAGACCTAATTACTGCTCTCTATCCTTCCTTCTCTCTCTCTCTCTCTGTGTCCAGTTCTCAGAGTGGAGTTTTGAACTGGCTCTCTCATGGGTTCAGCAGTGCTCTCCCTCAGCCAGTAAACTCCTCCAAACTGGCCAACAATGAAGTTAAGGTATTTTCATCATTTCAGTCTTGTACTATGTACACACAATAAAGCTGAAATCTAAATAATAATGTTTGTAGGCTAAAAAAATAAAACAAATGCCTAATTCTTAAGACTGCACAATGCATAAAGAAAAATCAGTTCTGAAAGAATGATCTCTTTCATCTCGTATTAATTATGTTATGTTACTTATTAGTTCCATCAAACATTAATATGAGATATATTTTTGTTGGCGCAAAAACAGTGAGTTTTAAAATGAATGAACAACCTCAATTAAAGTGACGGTATCCAGCTTAAACAGCTAAATCAATTGTGCTTACATTAGGCACAGGAACACAAAACGTTGAATCATATTTTAATCTCTTCACTTGAAAATTAGATAACTGATATAGTTAGGGCTGCAACAACTAATTGATTTAATTATTTATTACTGATGATGAAATAATCAATTCATCGGGTCTGCCCATAGTGCACTTCCAGCTTTAGCATGTTTAGCTTACCGTTTTGAGAAGTTATGCTTTATTACTAAACTTGAGACAATTCTTTAGAGATTTTTTTTCCTTAGAGATTACACACTGCCTCCAGTGTTTTCATCCATCATTTAAAAAAAATTGGATCAGGCTTTCGCATCCAAGTATTTTCATAGGAAAAATGACAAATCATAAAAGGACCAAGGACTTTTACTTTTTAGATCACCAGTATGCAAGGTGCATATTTTACATATTGCATATTGTGACCTAAACTTTCTCTGTTTTTGTTCATTTTAATGAGGATAGCAGTTATTGGTGTTTACAATGACACAAATATGATCAATCATCATTATGTGCAGACACCTTCTTCAGTAATCATTATTTTTGTAAAAAGTAATACATATTATTTTTAGACACTGCTGAAGATGAATTTAACTCGAGTGTGAGCAAAGTCAAAGTATCAAAAACAATTATGTTCAACATTCAGGTGTTTCAGTTTAGCATCTGGTGTGTTGTGTCCTGAAATCTTCAAACACACATTAAAAAATGAGGAAAAACAGGTTCCTTTATGTAATTGTAAAACTATTTAAAATTTACTGTGATGGGAAATTCTCTTTTATTTCTTTATTAATTAGCACCATTTATAACAAAAAGTTAGTAGATACAGTACATAAAAAATAGAATCGATTTATATGTTTTATTTCTGTACTAATTTCAAAGACTTTTACCATGTTTTCTGATTTATGGAAGCCTGGTAATGTACATGTATACATGGACATGTGTTGTATTCTTGAACATTATTTCTTTTTGTTTACCTTGGATTGAACAGCATGAGGGAAATGCAGTGAGCAGCAGGTATACTTTCAATTTCATCTGTGTATGCTGTTTGATGCATCTTCATGTAGTTGTGTGAGAATATTTGTTCACATTTGTATCTGTGTGTGTGTGCCTGTTAAATAAATATTTTGATGAGTATCACCCATTTTTCCATCACTGTAACATGGATGACAGTAATTCATCGGACCAGTGAGTAACTTATAGCAGATATTAGGTCATGTGCAAACATGCAGAGCTTTGCTGCAGACCAGCATGGAGAGTCTTTGCATGCAACACACGCAAAAGACTTTATTGCACTGAGCAGTATTTCCATATTAACAGCTCAAGGCAAAAGACCCTCATGCTGAACAGACATAAACTTAAGCATTGTAATATGCAGACTTGCTTCCCTAGAGCATATATATATATAGCATTTTTTATTAGCATCGGCTACTGCTTCACTGTGCGAACCTGCTTGTTTTGACTGTCCCTTGTCGCCATCTAGAGCTGACTTATAGCAGAGCAGCTTATTTGCATGCATTCACATCCTCGCTCATGCCCAGAGCAGCTGATGGACTTTACTGTATCTCCTCTTCCATCAGGGCTGGAATGATAGGCTGGATTGTGCAGGGGCTGGGAAAAGTGGTTCCACAGCCAGATGAAAAATACAAAGGTCACACAGAGCCGGAGGAGGTCACCGAGGTAAAAACACACAGACCGCACAACATTACAACATAACACTAATCTCATAAGACACTGAGGCTTTGTGCAACTCTGATTGCTTACTTGGTTATGTACCAAGTCAATTTTTAGAATATTTCCTCCGACAAGTTTACTGGATTTGCTGCAGATTTCTGCATAAGCTTATTAGTCAGGCATGTTAGAATTTGTGAAGCATATCAATGAGTACATTTTTACGCTGTTCGTGGAGATTTGTGTTTGAGAAGATGATCATTCATGTGTTTAATATTCCAATCATTGTGTGTCCTGTACCCTCACAATGTGGGTAGTTGACACATAAAAATGGGACTGTGTCCAATGGTGTGATGTAGCAAAAATTTTGAAATGTGTCTTCATTCTTAGTGTAACAAATAACATAAAAGAGAGGTTTATCTTCAATGTTAGTGGGTTATTTTTGACATTTTTCTGACACACCGTAGGACACATTGATATACGTCAAACAATAGTCACATTAAAAACTTTTATTTCTTGATTTAACATATCACATTTTTTTATAAATACTTAAGTAAAAAATATAATTAAAATTAATCTATTGTGTCTTTGGATACTTTGAGTATGTCCAATAATATACATTATTATTTACTTTAGATTATACTTTACCAGTATATATATAGAGAGAGAGATTATATTTTCACCAGTCTCAAAGGTGTCTTCAGGATTTCTAGGAACTTATGTTCACTGCATTTCCGTTTAGCCTGCAGTTCCAGTGGTTAAAGTGGATCCTCCAGTAAGTACAGAGTTTTCAGAGCAAGCTACAGTATTTCAACTTTAAAGGGGCCATATTCTAATTTCTTCATCACATCATTAGGGCAGGGCAAGTTGCTCAATAGATGCTGATATTTAAATCTGGGTGGTCCAGTGTTACCATTGGCTCATCCAGATTTGCAGTTCAGTTACAGTAAATAGTCTGTGAATTTTAATTGTCAATTTTGAATGATGTATACAATCATGTAGATATGAGGTGATATACAGAGACATTCATTGCAGTTATTTGGTCCTCAAACTCCACCACAAAGGTGGATTCGGTCAACATGCAAACTCCTTTCTTTGATCCTCGCCTGCTTACAGTAATCAGCAGGTTTAAATACATGTAAACAAGAACTATTTATATAAACCAGTCCAAACTGCTGAATATTGATGTGCCACTTAATTTCTTACAGCTATGTTATCATCACAGTATATAACATTACAACAAATTAAGGTTGTAAACACAAGCTGATCGCTGCAGACGAGCTTCAGGGCTGCTTTTGGCGGTTATAGGTTGAGTCTTTACAACAAATCCTTCTTGTCCTGAAACACTCATAATTTGAACTTCATTGCCTTTCAAATATCTTAATGTTTCTTGCTATATTCTGTGACTGGCCTGATATAAATATGCTGCATCAAACCCTCAGATGCTTGCGTAGCTGGTTAAAGCAGACATGCATGTATATGTGGTGTTTCTTCAACCGTAATAAAAACTAGCACAGTGTTAACTGAAGATCACATACAACTTTATTTATTTATGGCTATTTGCGAACGCTTGTATTTTGCTGTTCACTCACCCAGACTTTCAACTTTCAAATGTTCTAAATAAAAACATATAATTAAAAACCATGTGAAATAACTACATTAATTCAGTACTTAGTGTGTGAAAATGTTTTCAATAAAACTGGTTACATATTATACACAAATTACCTCTGACTATTGTAAAATAAAATTATTTATTAAAATGTAAGTAAAAAACATGCATAAATAAACAAACATTACAACTGTACAAAAAAGTGAGTTGTTTATTTCTGTATAAAATAAATAAACAAACATTAAAAGAGTTTATTTTTGACCATTTCTAAGTTTACAAAGCCAGGTGTGCCTGAAGTTGAAGAAACACTGTTATATACAGTACTTGAAAACCTTCTTGCAAACACTTTCATAAACAAATGATGCTTTAGATAATATGCACAGATACAAACTAAAATGCAAGCCAATCACCCAGCCCATATTAAATCAAGAACTAATAGTAAGAGAGTCCTTTGTGTTTCTCGTCTCTCTACAGGTGCAAGAGGTCAAAGATATTCGTGGTGAGTCCAGCCTCTTCATGTAGAACAGTATTCATTTTGGGTTAGTTCACCCAAAAATGAAAATTCTGCCATTAATTATTCACTCATGTCTTTCCAAACCCATAAGACCGTCGTTCATCTTCAGAGCACAAATGAAGATATTTTTAATGATATCAGATGTCTGTCCCTTCATAGACAGCAACACAACTGAAATGATCTCAGATCCAGAAACGTTGTAAAAACAGTCCATGTGACATCAGTGACTCATCTTTTGCGATGCTAGGAGAATACTGTTTTAATGCAAAGAAAATAGAAAATAAATAACTCTATCCATTTTTTTGCACAAAAAAGTATTCTCCTAGCATCGCAAAAGTGAAGCTGAGTCACTGATGTCACATGAACTGTCTTATCGAGGTTTTTAGTACGTATCTGAATCATTGCCAGTTGTGTGGCTGCCTATGGAGGGTCAGATGACTCTCTGATATCATCCAGAATTTTCATTTTTGGGTGAACTAACCCTTTAAGAATTTGCAATGCGAAGAGCTGATGGGACATGGTTCTCACTCTCACCAGATGCTGAGCCACTGCCTCATATTTCTGTGGTGGAGGTTGTGTCTGATGAAGAGCCAGACGCTGCTAGCGTACCCTTCTCTCCCAGGTATATGTTAATCAGTTGTTAGAAGCTAATCTGAACTCTCATTCTGACTGAACACTAACCTATCTGTTTCTTTTATTTTAGGGTAATAGAATGGATTAAGCATGGTTTCGAGAAAGTAGTTCCTCAGTCTCCTGTCCATCTTCGTCCTCCCGCTGGCACAGATGCACCTGCTCAGAAGGCTGCTTCTGCACCAGTGACTCCCTGCAAACAAGAGCCAGGTAACATTTAATACCATCAGAACCTTAGGCCTACTTGGTGACAGAGTGACATTTTTTTTATTCTATTTAGCACCTGCACCTGCACCAACACCCGCTCCTGCTCCTCCACCTCCACCTGCTCCTGCACCTGCTCCAGCACCTCCACCTGCTCCTGCAGCCCTCCCTCCACCTCCACCTCCACCTGCAGCTCCAGAGCAGCCCAAAATAGCTGAGGAATCCAAAGGCACAAAGTAAGTGTCCATCTGCTTCCCTTACAACACCTGTTGTATGTTGTTATTTTAATCAACCAAGTTTTGACTCCTTGGTTAAATACAAGTTTGTTATAAATGTTTGTTTTTGTGCTTGTTTAGTTTTTTCTGTTTTTGTTTTCTCCAGGGTTTTGTTTGTTTGTTTGTTTGTTTTGATAGTTTGGTTTTTGTTTGTTTGTTTTTACTTTAGTTCTTTGTTTTGCTTTTGCATAGTTTTTTGGTTTAGTTTTGCATTTGTCTTGGTATTTTGGGTTTTCTTTTGTGTTTTTTTGTTTGTTTGTTTAGTTTAGTTTTTCTTTTGTGTTTTCCATATTTGTTGTTGCTTTCATTTTTGTTTGTTTTTTGTTTGCTAGTTTTTTATTTGTTTTGTGTTTTGTTTGTTTTTTTCAGTGATGCAGGGCATTGATAAATCCCAATTAATCACATCCAAAATAAGTTTTTGTGCATATAACATGTATACTTAATTTTGATTTATTTTATTTGTTTTCTTGTTTTTTGTTGGGGGGGTTCTGTGAACATATCATGTGTCTGAAGCCATTTACTGTATGGATAAATGTAAAATGTTTTCACATAGAAGTAATATTTATTTAACTATGTCTAATTTTGTTTTCAAGTATGGTTGGCTGGATAGTACAGGGGCTCGGACGCATCATACCACAACCAGTACAGAAATCAAAAGAGGTAAGCTGTCAGCAAACTGTCACCAAAAGCCTACTTGACTACCTTTAAAAAAAAAAGTAGAGTGTGTATAAAGCAAGAAAGACTTCACTGCTAGTCGACTATTTACCCATTCCCTCTGTGTTTATTTTCAGGAGAGCTCTGACATCGTTCAAAACGGTAAGTTTGTTTTAGCATGCATAGAGAAAAGCTTGCAAGACAGGGTGTTTTTTTCCCCAAGATTATATATTTAAATATTTACAGTACTGCAAAAGTCTTAGGCCACTAGTATTTTCACCAACAAAAAATGGTTTTAAGTCGGTTATTTCTTTCTTTTGCGGTAGCGTGTCAGTTGGAAATATGAGTTTACATTCCCAAACATTATTTTTGTCATTAATTATAATAATGCAGTGCTTTGGTATTGTCTGCACAAGGAGTCTGACAACAGTCAGTGCTCCATACAGAGATCTGATCTGATCATCATCCAGTCTGTCTGGAATCACATGAAGTAACAGAACAAACTGAGACAGACTCAAT
>JAUYWG010000018.1:419586-431678 GCA_034779775.1 Enteromius afrohamiltoni | reverse complement strand
TGTGTTATGTGTAAGCCAGAGTAAAGAGATGTGTCTTTAATCTAGATTTAAACTGACAGAGTGTGCCTGCCTCCTGATTTGAATCAGTACATTATAATGAAAACAATATCTTAAAAAGTTTTTCAAAAAAACATTTTAAACCAGTGAAGTCTAAGAATACATTAAGTGAATTCTAATGCAGAAAAACTATTTCATCAGAGACTGCGAAGAAAATAGAGATGCTTTCAGTAAATTATTTCCATTGTTTATTTGACCTAAAATCAAGAATGTTTTATAATGGACACACGTGTTTTAGTGATTCTGAATGGATCCGGTCAGCTCAGGTTTAGTACGTATTTGTATTGAAAACATTTATTTAATAATTGAACTATTGTGGCACTCTACATATCCTACATTGTGATTTATGAAAAATAAGAAGACTGGCACTTCTTTTTTCTGTTCCAAGCACTGATTACAGCAGCACTTCTTTATACTGTAAATACAGCAGCACACAGCCTCAGACTCAGAACAGCTGAACTGACGTGTAGCCAAGTACTTCTTTAATGCATTAGTGTCTTGAGGAGGCAAGAGGCAAGACACTAATTGTTCATCTGGCCTAAAATTAACTTCTGGTCTGTGTTAGCTGAAAATGAAAGTGATGAGTAGGCTGAAGTGGGGCTCAGGTTGTCGTTCTGTGATATGTGTCTCCTATACATTCATTTATTTGTGGAGATTTTCCAAAAGGCTTTGACTTCGTTGAATAAACATGAACGCTGCAGATTTCAACAAAGCAGCACCGGTGTTTTTATATCTGTATCTCTTGAGGAAACTGTCTTTAGGAATTTTTTTCCATGTCATTTTCATTTCATCTTGCATATAATGCCTGATAAAGCAGCATTTGTAAGCAGAGTGCTGCTTTCTCTGCTGAAGGCTGGTCTTAACCGGTTTAATCTGGAAGTAGCTGGTTTTAGCTGGTCTTCCAGTCTGACCAGGTAAGAGACCCCTTTAAACCCAGCTTTGAGCAGTCTAGACCAAGCAATTGTATTTTGCTTGTTATCAGAAATAATGTACGCTGCTGTTATTGATTATTTGCAGAAAGTTGATGTGTATGCGCTGTAATATTTCTGTTGATACAATCTATACCCACAGCAAAGGAGGACATTAGCAATACTTTAATGGAACTCGTTAGTGTAAGCTGAATATATCTACGTTATATTGCAAAGTGTGATATTCAGTTATTTTTTCTTACTCACTAGTGCTTTTCATCTACTGTAAGAACTCTTTACAGTAGTGTAATGAAAGTAAACCTTTCTTACAGTTCATTGCTGAATTGTACTGCTGCTGTATTCATGTTTACTGCACCAGACACTGAGGGACCAAACATCTCCTGTTTCCCAAGAGCAGGTTCTGATCTCACCAGCGTTCTTCAGCCAGGACTGAGTGTCATCTGATTAGATTCTGACCGAAGAGACTGCGTTTTTGACTTTGACCTGAAGTTTGCTGAAGTGTGTAGTTTTGAGTTTGTGTTTATAGTTGTGAGAAAAGGGTGAATTGTTCATAAACTGTGTGACATTCTTATGTAAATGTGCTTCTCTTTATGTCATGTTCTAGATTGACCTGTATGCACAGAGCGACCTGAAGAAAGGTCTGCAGCTCTTCGGGACTGAAGGAAACATCGGTCTGACCAACGCCTGGAGTATCGTCCAAACCGACGTGCGTCACGCCTAATGATTATTTTCCATGAAGTACTGTGAGATTCGATCGAGTTTCTTGAAGGAATGGCATGTGAAGATGGTGTTTGTGTGTGTGTGTGTGTGTGTGTGTGCTGCAGTTTCGCTGCTGTGGAGTGACCAATCACACGGACTGGTTTTATGTGTATAACGCGACTCGAGTGCCGGACTCCTGCTGTCTGGAGTACAGTGATAACTGCGGCCTGGAGAATCCTGGCACCTGGTGGACGGCGGTAAGAAGCTTCACCAGCTTTGGCTAACACTCTTCTCTCTCCTGTGTTGATTGTATTTTCAGACAGATAGTCTGGTGTGAGTGTCGTGCTGTCCATCTCTCTCTGCTGACTGACCGCTGTGGTTTGTGTTCCAGCCGTGTTACGAGCGAGTGAAGGGCTGGCTGCAGGAGAACCTGGTGGCTCTGTGGATCTTCGCTCTGTGTACGGCTCTAACACAGGTACTGAACGCTCATCACGACAGTCCCTACACACGAGAGCTCAGTCGTCATCCTCACTTGTGTTTGCAGATCCTGGGGCTGGTGTTCTCCATGACCATATTCTGTCACGCCGTGAAAGTGGAGACCTTCTACGCCTAGAGACACGGAACCAAACACATCCCTGCTTCTTCATCACACACTTCTGTCTTCATCTCAGTAACAATCAGTCACACGCTGCTGTTTGCAACATGATTTTATAATCCAGATCAGCTGAAAGAATGAAAATGGCTCTATATTGTGAATATTTAATGGGCAATTTTTTGGGGTCCATTTGTGAAAAAAATTGCAATTTTAAAGAAGGAGACCAGTAATTAATTTTATATTTGTATAATTTCATAATATGCTTGAAATGAACAACCGCTGTTTATATTTATTCAGAGTGAGTTAAAAAGTAAGATATTTAGATCACATTTTTGTATGTTTGACATAGTCTTTAAAACAAAAAGTAAATCTTTCTTGAGCAAAAGAAGTTCTTAGAGTATGTAGGAAGAAGCACAAGTCTGTTCAGCTGAGCCGATTCGTATTAACACTGTGGATAACAGAATAAAACATCCTAACTCTTCTTTATAAGGCCCGTGAACCTTTATCTTTTGACATGCATCATTGTTATAAAAAGATCCATTTCAGAACTCAAAGCTTTATTTTGTCTAAAGTGAGCTAATATTAAAGGTATGAAAAGTCTGTTCTACTCTATGATGTAATGGTGTGGATAAACTCCGCCTCTACAGAAGATCAACATTCGGCTCAAGCCCCACCCACTGTCTGTTTAGCCCCGCCCACCGATGCATGCGTGTAGTGTTTATGAGAGGGGCTAACACACTCTGAACTCCAGACTCTTTCACCTAAATCACAGCAGCGTGTGAGGAATGTCGCTGTCAATCAAACACAACTGCTAGCCAATCACAGCAGTGGGCGTTTACCCTTATCCTCCACGCCTGCTCAGAGCGTTCTGATGAGGGGGGGTTAAACAGGACAGGGTTAGAGCGCATTATTTCTGCTTAGGGTTAGTAAAAAGCTTGAAAACTTTCAAAATGTACCTCAAAGAACAGGACAAAATAATATGACCCCTTTAAAACTCATCCTTCCTAAACAGATCCGCCACAAACTCACCACAGTCTCAAATATCTTCATTTTTAACACATTTGTATAGTTTTATCATTTTGATCCTAACAAGCTTGTTTTTGTGAATGTTTCGCTTGAAAATGATGGGAGCATTTTAGCTGAAAAGTGTCAAATGTCTATGTGTTCCTGTATTTGGATTTACATTTTCTAACCCTATAAGAAATAATGGAAATAAATATGTACAAAATTGTGAAGAATTCACTGCTGTAATTTTCATTTGCCTTTTCCAACACTACTGTTAGCATTATATATCGAACTGAACGCGTTATGACTTCATTTGTTAATGCAGTATGGGGAACAACACGACTGAGCGAAAGCTTTTACGCTAATAATTGAAATATAATAATTGAATGCAACAGATTTTAGTGGTTTAGAGAATTCAGCGTGATTCGCATGAACAGCACCTGTCAATCACTGCATCAAGGCGGAGCTCCTCTGAATTACAGTCACAGTGAGTTCAGGTTTAGGATGAAGGCCAGGCTCAGGTCTGCTGAAGATTGACACAGATCAGTGTGTGTGTGTGTCTCAGAAAAAATACAAGCTGTTTCTGTCTCAGCGGTTCATTCAGCTGATCGCCACCTACTGGTGTAATGATGTACTCCTGCATCTACAGAAAGAGACTCCGGTCAGGCTGTGAATGGACTGGTCAGGATTAGTTTAGGAGTTATTAAATATCATCCATTCAACCATCTTCCTCACCGCTGCAGGTCCTCTGCAGGTTACTGGATCTGATCTCAGTGCCTCAAAAACACTCTGGACAGATGATGATCAAAGCCTGGATGAACTGTTCTGATGTGAGCTCTGAAAGCTTGATCAGTGACTGCGCAGACAGCTCTTGCAGACGCACTTCTCGTGCAACTACAATACTAACTTAACAGGAGAAATTAAGATCCAAAGCTGTCCAGAAACCTGCCTTTAGCTGACCACTGAGCACAACTCCTAGCTTTGAGCTCAGGACAGAAGGCACAGGATTGTGGGAAATCCGGCAGCGAAGGTCAGATGGGTCAGACGCGTCTTATACAGCATTTCAGCGTCCGTTTATTCCACAGCATGAGATTTATGTGATGACGAGACTCCTTGTTTCTATTCTCTGAGCGCCATTTTGTGTAATCCAAGTTGAATTTTGCTAACAAAATGAGTTCATGTGTGCTTGTGCGCTCTTTAAATAAATGACACTTGCTTTATGCAATTTCTCCTGGAAAAACACTGATGTGCCAAATGATGTTTTCTGTTGTGAATGTACTGAACTATGTGACTGAAACCCGTCTCTAACACACGTGCTCTTCTAGCAGGATAGTGATGTTCTGATCTGTTACTGAATGATGCTGTAGGGACAGAATCGATTGTGTCGCGATGTTTTGAAGCCAGTAGCTGCTCTTTCTGATGGTACTGGCCTCATATCATATTCTCGGGGGAAAGATCTTACACACACACACTTGAATGATTTTGCTCCACACAATAACCCTGTCTTTCTTCAATTACAGCTTCACTGATCAATAATTCATCCTTATTCCTCTTCCTCAGTCATAAAACACCTTGATCGCTGTCCTTCCAGAAGGCCAGATTAGCGATTTATGAATGAAATTAGGTTGATTATGAACTGCTAGATTTGCTTCATATATTTTTAATAACTATCTTTTCTGTGAGCATGAGGAAATGATCACACGATCTCGTAGGACACTCGCTTTCATCTAAGCCTCATGATACGAGGAATATTTCACTCCAGTCGACTAGAGCAGAGCATTATATGAGAAAAATACTTGTTATACTGCGATTATTACAATATTGACTGATTCCACATCAAGATGAGTCAAGAGTGTAAGCAGAATTGAGCACAGTCTGTTGAAAATACCTCAGCAGGAGCATCTTGAATCCAATCAATCATGCTGTAGAACATCTTCAGATGGACCTTCTGCTCTGAGAAATCTACCGCAGCTCAATCTCAAACACCAGAGTCAGTAACTTCACACGAACAGACGCCTTCATCCTCCTGCGTTTGTGCTTTCTCTCGCCTCTGAAGCTCTTCTCTGTCTGCTGTGTCTGTCACTGACACACAAATAACAGCTAATGATCCTCTAACATAGAAGCTCATGTTATGCAGTTTATGGACAGCAGTCCAGATAATGAGGTTTACAGCTGAAGCAGATGCATCTTTATGTTTGGATCAACAGACTTGAATTTTCATTTTATTGATATGTGACAGGACTTATAAATACAGCTGGAACATCTTAAATGTGTTTAGGTGTTCACAAACGTCTTGACTAGTGACTGACTAATAAAGCTCAGGTACCTTTTCTTGCTGAATGTGTGTTCTTGAGTATCATATACAAACTATACTGCATAAATACATATCAGAGCATCAACACCCAGGAACAAACTGAACGAAAATGAAGCTTAATATTTACAGCGTTTAAATGAAATGAAAGCGTGTCCCTGGTCTGAAGCTCACTGATGATCTGCTTGATTACAGAAGACTTGTTTGAGATTGAAGAAAACACTTTATTGTGTATGGAAGATGGCAGGAATCAGAGGTTTTGTGCCTAAGCTTGTTCACAGAACAGGACTCCATCACCGATACTCATTCAAGATTCTTTATTTGTCACATGTAGTTATAACTGGTACAACATACAGTGAATGTTTTTCTGGCTGAAAGGTACTCCTCAACTGTGCTAAAACGTATTAAAAGAACACAAAATATGAGAGATTAGAAATAAGTACTAACAGAGGATAAGTATAAAAATAAGAGCAAAACTGTGTAAAAGTGTAAAAAAAGAGTCTATATAAAGTCTATATAAAAAATGTAACCGCCATATGAATATATATATATATACTGTATATATACATAGATAGATAACCGGGGTATAACAACGTAAGGGTGTATATATAAAAAAATATATACATATTTATACATAAATCAATCAATATAGGTGCATTGGAAATGTAAACTATGATAATAAATACTGTGTGCCATTAGGTGTAGATGTATTCTTCTAGTTTTGAGAAGGAAATTACATTATTGGTGATTGTGTGTGTGGTTGATCTTTTCCCAAGAACATCAAAAAAGTGTTCAATGCTCTGGGTGAAAATAAAGCTCCAAACAGGAGAGGCCTCCTCATTCAGTCCTGTCAGCTCTCAGTCACAGTCCCTCTCTCTTATACTCTCTCTATAGAGCTCAAGTCGAGCCTCCTTCGAGGACAGAAAGACAAGTTTGTTTCCCATTAACCATCTGGACTGGACAGGCAATACCTCCTGCCAGCTTTTATCACGGCAGGTGTGTGTGTATGCGAGAGTGACCTGCAGGACGATGAACCCAAGTCTGAGTCATCACAGAAAGATCGGTGCTCCTGGAGGATCTCTGATCAAACACTGATGATTTAGAAAACGAATAAGAGCTCACAGTAAGGTGCACTTATTCTGCTGGCTTTCTGGAGTCTTGCTGCTGCTAAACTGCTGTTTCTTGTGTCTCACATCTTCTCACATAATAAAATAATGCACACTCAGATCGATATTTCATGTCCATTTATTTATTCATGAAGTACGCAGTCATGTAATACACAGGATAATGTACAGTCCGGCTCTGATTTTAGCCCGTCTGGGTTTATTGCACATTATCCAGACACGTTCAATAACAGCAGCACACAGGATATGATATCATACCACTCCATTAATCTCTCATGTATCTAATGTGCTGCTTTTATTAAAAGACCACACACACAGACTTGATAAAACACAACAGGCCCAAAGTACCGAAGGAAACTTTATTAAAATAAATGAACAAACAGAGACATCACAAGGATAAAGTCTTCACTAAAACTATAGATCAGTGCTGACGGAGTCAGAGTCTGGAGCTCACAGGACAAGCATGTAAAGAGTACACGAGTGTGTGAGCGTGACTGAACACACTTCATTCAGCTGGAGCGAAACACACACACACACGCTCTGATTTATGTATAGTTATGTACAGCTGTGTGGCGCTCGGTTAGTGGATCCGCGTCAGCTCCTCCACGATTTTAATAACCTCATCCACCGTCGCCTCGCGCTTCATCCCACTGCCATCATCGATCTGCACACACACACACACACACAAGCAGATCAGGACAGATGTAACCGGTGTATGGGAGAGCACCGTCTGCGGTAAGATCTCTGCTCACACTAGCACTCGGGGAAGGGGTGTTTTTATTAGAACGGACATCCCTGGTGTGTATGACCTTCTTTCAGATGAACACAGTCTGAGGTTTAAAAAATGTACCCAGCTCTTCCAGGTTTGGTAATACTCATGGATAGCGGCCATTATTTTGAAGCTCACATGAAGCAGATCGATGAGGTTTGAGACAAAACTATTATTTTTTTAAATAACTCCTCAAATAACTGATTCCTGTCTACAGCATGTGTTTTCACAACATAATTTTCGACTGTTAATGGCATCAAGTATTGTTCGATCCTCATTCGTCTTGGGGGCGAGTAAAATATGGGCTCATTTAGTTTTTTGGGTAAACTATTGCTTTAACCTCACATCACCGTATAATACCATCATCTGGAGATCTCTACATCATCAGAGCACACACGGTGAAGAAAGACGAGGGCATGATCACCTGCAGCGTGCTGACCACCTCCTGCATCTTAGCCCGACCCAGATCCAGGAAGCTCTCAATTAGATCTCCATCAATGAACCCCGTGGCCTGTTCAGTCTTACGCTCCGTGTGGAACGACCTCCAGGTGCTGCTGGTCAAGGACTTTAACACAACACTGTCAGAGTTAATACACACTATTACTCTATCACTCTCACACACACACACACACACGTCTGTCAGCCGCTGAAGGATATAAGCTGTGCTCGATCTTGCCGACGCTCTTGATGACTTTGTTGAGTCTGTTCTGTAGATCCAGCAGTAAACTATACCATCCCTCCGACAGAGACGTCACCAAGCCTCAAACACACAACAACAAATCATCATCAACACACATTTACTCACAGTAACGACATCACGCTATATAATAACGCAGTTTTTCTGGGAACCTTACACTGTATGCTAGCTACATTTCCATCTTGAAAATGGTTTCTTTTTTTGTGACATCACAGCTGGAACATACAAACTATATGACAGCGACAATCTCAGGTGATGATGCGCTTTATTCAAAGTTAAATGTGCCTAAAGTGAGTTTGAATATCATACTGCGTGAGCTTTTAGCAATACCGAAGGTACAATAGTTTACCTCAGATCTTGAAAGCAAAAGAAATCAACTCAAACTGAACGGACTGTGAGTGTATTCCATAAAGATGTCTCAGTTACTCTGTGTGTGCATTTACTAATGTTTAAAAGGTTTGATATTAATGAATTAGATTCTAAACCTATCCATGGAAGTCTGATACGAACACAAAAACAGCTCCAAAGCTAGCGACCTAATTCTGCATCAGCTCGTTCCTGTCGAACAGCTCTTAGTCCTCACAAACACGGCAGAAGCAGACGGCGTGAGGATAGCTGTGAAAGGACAGAAGCTCACCAATCATGCCGTTGACGGTCCCGAACAGCACCGAGCCCTGAGTCGGAGTCGAGCTCTCTCCCAGATTCTGCAGCACCAGAGATCCGTGTGAAAACACATTGACAAACTCGCCCAGATGGAACAGACCCACCTCCTGCAGGTGCTGCCGCTCCTCGTCTGTAGTCGCCGCACTGAGAACACAACCGTCATCGTCATGATGGTGAGAGGAGGCTAGTCTCACGAGAGCCAGCGTTGTTCACAGGAGCAAAGTTTAAACTCCTGGCCTATATTCTTGTTCTGTACTGATTTGTGAGCAGCGTATTGCTCTCCTCTCCTCTAAAATTATATACTGGAACACTGTTATACTCTAAACTTATGACATTACAGTTTCAAATGTTTTAAACATGGATATTTTTATAATTCTTAAAAAAAAAAAAAAGCACTATTGGCTACAGGAGGCTTTTGTTCACGTAAACAACGTTTTATTAGGGAAGGATGCGCTTTATTGGACTGTTCTGGACTGCTGAAAACAACAAGCATTCACTGCCATAATAAACTTAAACAACTAAACTCATCTATCTCTCTACTCTTAAGACGCTCTGAGGGCAGTCGATCACAGGGTCATTTTCTCAGTGAAGGAAGCACAGCTTCAATCCAAGCAGCTCTCTGCTGCTCAACATGACAACTTGGAGCCATCAACAGGAAGTGGAATCCTTCCCCGCACTCTGCCAGTCGCATCAGTCACTCGATCATTACCTGTCCTTCTGACAGACGAACAAATTGAAAGCGTTCTCTGCTCCCAGGAAGTTGTCGTCATCCAGGATTTCAACAGCACTCATCCAGTTAGGATTGAAATCACGGGCAATCTAAAGAAACGGAAACAATGAGAAGAAATTAAAAATCATAAGAGTTTTCAACTAGAAATCCCAGAATTCCCAGCAGCAGCCGTCACCTCCTCGAAGCTGCCTTCCATGGGTTTGTAGGCGAGCAGCAGCACAGAGCGCATCAGGTCTCCCACCAGGATGAAGTCTCCTTTAGTCTTCAGGTACAGGGCCATGATGTTGTTATAGTGATTACACTCGGTCCTCAGCTCCTTCTCCGCCGTCCACTCGTACAGACGCACCTGCAGAGACACAGACATCAGCGGAGCTCCGCAAACACCGAACAGGACGATGGGAAGAAACTCACAGTGCTGTTGATGCTGGCTAGCAGTTTACCATTAAACTCCACCATGGAGTAAACGGCACCTTTGACCTCCTTCTCTGCCACCGTCTGAAGTTTACCTGGAATCAGAAACACCTAGTGACACACACCCCACAGGAAACACCAGGTCTGAACGGAAGCAGCTAAGTGTTTAGCAAATCTTTAAGCACTGCACGGATACGTAAAAACCACAGTACACTCCCTGGAAAAGCCACAGTGTTTGTAGAAACATCTAGAGAAACGTGACGACTGCAAAACATCAGGGTCTGACATTACCGTCGGTGTAGTGAAAGACGATGATGCGGCCCTGTTTAGGCTCCGCCTCCTCTGGATACACCATAGCAGTGCCGACGATGAAGTAGACCGCAGGATCTCTGCCCAGCTTACAGGAGACCATACTGAGAGCATACTCGTTCTGCAGGAACTGATGAGCGTGCAACACTGCAGAGAGACAAGAGCGTCAGGATGTCACACACACACACACACACCAGCTGACAGCTCACACTCACCCTCAAACGTGTGCTGATCCACCACCAGCAGACTGTGCACCTCCACCTCCTCCCCGAAAGAGGTCTCGTGAGGAGAAGTGCTGCTGGGAAACAGCTTACTGGAGCTGACACTGCTGGAGAGAGCCTGAGCGCGCGCACACACACACATTACTACACAATGACATTATAAATAAACAACACAACCACAAAATGCTCTGTATAGACATTCACACACACCTGTGTGCTGGCGCTGGGCCGCACAGCTGCTGTGGTCCCGCTGGCGTCCTGCATCTCTACTCGACTGGACAGAACTCCGAAACACTGAGACACCTCCTGATAGCAGATGCGCCTGAAACGACACACACGGATCGTTCACTGAACACTCCCACCGCTCTAGATTAACCCTCAGAGACACGCATGTTTGCAGTAAGTTCCTGCTCATGACACAGGCCAACGGCTGGAGCAGCGCTGTAAAACAGACAGCACGCCTGATGCCGTGAGGTACTTCAACACACAATCGTGTCTGTAGAGCACATCATCTTTACTTTAAGAGTAAATGAACAACTCTCATGACATCAAAATCCAAGTGGATGCTGCACACTATCGGAGGTTGAGGAGAGATCCCCTCTCCTGATTGTGAGGTGCTTTGGGTGTATAGCAATACATAATGAAGCGCTATAAAAATGCTTGCTTTATTCATAGTGTTTCCCCTGCAGTCTGGATGTGTTCCTGTCGGATGACACGCACTCACTTGGGCGACTCGTAGAGAGGAACGGTTCGGATGTGGAGCTTCTGGATCTCATCAATAGTGCCGATGGTCAGAGTGCTGTTGTTGGCCAGAGCCAGACTGAAGAGAAACAGAAGAGCACATCAGAGTCACTACAGTCTGCTGAGAGGAACAGGCCTGAGCCTTCTGGAGGCGTACCTGTCGGGGTATCCCTCAGAGTTGAGCGGGCACATGTAGTTGACTTCCTTCAGGTTCACATTGGAGAAGACCAGTTTGTGGTTGCTGGAGTATATGACAGTGGGCCGGTCGGAGCACGCGAAGACGTTGGAGGTAGAGAGCGAGCGGAAGGTGCGCAGAACTGTGGGCTGAGTACCCAGAGTCACCTTCTTACGCTCACTCAAAACCCCTGCAGAGACCACACACACACACACACACACACGTGACAATGGCATTTAAGACTTTTAATTCAGAATTTTGCAACAAAACATATACATGTACAATTTGATTCAATCTTTAGCATTTACAACCCTAACAGAAGGAGCTAGATCTGTCTACTCCATTTATTTGTGCTGTTGCATGTAATCTGCTGCTAATGTCATGTCATGTTTTGGAAATGGTACGGCTCACTTGGAACCTCAGCAGAGGTAATACTGAAAAAACAGGTAAGAAGAAAAACTTGAACCTCTACAGTATATATACAGTACAGGCCAAAAGTTTGGACACACCTTCTCATTCAATTCTTGATTTTCATGATCATTTCCATTGGTAGATTCTCACAGAAGGCATCAGAACTAAGAATGAACACATGTGGAGTTATGTACTTAACAAAAAAAGGTGAAATAACTGAAAACATCTTTTATATTCTAGTTTCT
>JAUYWG010000018.1:366269-402760 GCA_034779775.1 Enteromius afrohamiltoni | reverse complement strand
GTCAGTGTAGGACAATACCACATACAGTCTGTACAGTACAAACACCATTACACCTATGAAGAGAGAGAGACACCCCAAAACACATGAGTGTGTGTGTGTGTGTGTGAGAGAGAGAGAGATTCTTTACCTTGAAAACATGTTTTTCTTTACTTCACTTATTACTCTGGAATAATAAGAGTCAAACTCAGGCTGGAGTGAGTTTCTGTGATGTAAGAGTCATTGTTGCTCAAGCGCTGAGATCGGAAGCTAATTATAGCTGTAGAGGACAGTCAGCTCCTGTCAGAAGGTTGTGAATGTTTTCCTTACGTTTGTCATTCTGTTATTGAGCAAACGAGTGACTAGAGGAGGAATAAGATCACTGATTCAGGGTCTGAAACTACCAGCAATGGTGGCTGATGACCATGAGTGATTTATGTGAAAAACCGACCTTCCTAAAAACTCTTAATTCAAACGCTTCGTGACGCTTCAGCGTTTATCAGGGAAACCTTCTAGAGCAGCTGCATCACTGATGCATTTAATCTTTGAATTTTGTTTCCTTCACTTCTTCTGTCAGTCGATTCGATAATGGACAGGGTCATCTGTGCCTCGCTTTCTCACCCCAGCTGTGTTTGGACAGAAAGTACAGATATGATTCTGATTATTGGTGGCTGTGGATGGTTTTGGCCCTGATCAGAATTAAAGATGTGTTAGTAATGAGAGCAACAGCAAACATTTCTTTGAATAACATGATTGTAAGTATGCAGTGGTGGGCAGTGAAGTAGTTTAACTACATTCCTCAGTAGCGTCGCTGTTTTCTGAATCAAATAGCTTTTCAGTAGCGAAGCTCTTTTATTGATCTATAAAATCTATTGATGTGTTGTTGCTGTTGCCAAATTGGTTTGGAACTATTGTTAAATAAATAATTGCCTGTAATCTGTTTGAATGACATGTTTTATCACTAAGATAGCACTGATTTAAAGTTGGTTCAGTTAAAAAATAGCTTGGAGGTAGTAAGCTACCTTTATCATGTTGCTGTAGCTTAGCTTGCTACATTTCTCAGGGTAGTAGCTTTAGTGTTGAGTAGAGTAGAGTTCAGTGTAGACTAACTGATAGCTTAGCTCACTACATTTTCTAATAATTGTCTAGTATGAATGCATGATTGAATGTGACAAATCAAATGATTACTTTTCATTGAGATCTTTATCAATGCCAGAAGCTCACATGTATGTTTGTTTTCTTGACTTGGGCAGCCTTTGTAGCTGTAGCTGATAGTTCTCAGACCTCTCTGTTAAAGAGTGGACCCGAAACCCTTGTTTGAAGAGGTTAGGTGTGACTGGGTGAGAGTGGTTAGGTATGATATCTTCTGGATGTGTGTCCAGAGCCCATGTTGAGCGCTCTTCTGCGCCGGATGCCCGGTCTGGAGGCCTGCGAGATCCAGCAGCTGGTCAACTGCCCAGAATCCTTCACTCCAGACATGCGCTGCCTGATGGGAGAGACCCCGGGTTTGGGCGGATACTTCGTGCTGGCGGGGATGAACTCATCGGGCCTGTCGTTCGCCGGCGGAGCAGGGAGGTGAGAGAGCGGAGATAATAAATATATAATAATTTGTTCTATTTAATGGTGCCTTTCTAAACACCCAAGGTCGCCTTACAACAAACAACCAATAAAACAGTAACAATAAATGAATAGCATTATTACATTTTACAGCACAAATACATGCGCCAAAATATGATAACTTTATTAAGCAATAAAAGAAAAAAAGGAAAAGACGTGACATGTGGCCAGGTATGGTTTCCCATACTAGGAACTTGTGCTCTGTGTTTAACCCATCCAACACACACACACACACACCGTGAACACACACCTGGAGCAGTTGGGGAACAGTGCCTTGCTCAAGGGTCTCATCTCAGTCGTGGTATTGAAGGTGGAGAGAGCGCTTGTTATTCACTAACCCCACCCACAATCCCTGCCGGACCTGGGACTCGACCCCACGACCTTTGAGTTACAAGCCCAACTGCCCATTCATTAGACTACGACTGCCCCCAAATGCAAAAAAAATGAAAACAGAAGAGTGAAAAGATCCGTTTTAAGAGGAGATTTAAAGGGAAAGGCGGTATGTTGGGGGAAGATAGATCCACAAGTGAGGAGCCACAGAAATAAAAGGCAGAAGAGGAAATAAGTAGATCATGAATAAGAGTGGCCCCAAAACAGATCCCTGAGGGCCTCCAGTAGTAACTGTAGGTGGTCTTGATTTACAATGTTTTATTTGAACATCTTGAGTACGACCGGTAAGGTAAGGTCTAAACCAGTGATCCCTATAGATGGAGCTCTCTGGAGCTCGGTGCTCGATGTCTTCATGAGCTCCTCTGTTTCCGCAGGTATTTGGCGGAGTGGATCACGTACGGATACCCCAGCGCTAACGTCTGGCCTCTGGACATCAAGCGCTTCGGGAATCTGCAGAGCAGCCGTACATTCCTCCGGCACCGTGTCATGGAGGTCATGCGTGAGTATCTCCAGAACAATACTCTGAGTGCTGACCGTCAGTCACTAGCTATAGATGAGCCTGCAGCACACGTGAGAGAAGCAGAAGAACAGGACAAGAGCTCTAACGGTGCTGCTTAAATTGTAGCCCGTGACAATTAATATGCATAGACTGTAAAAATAAAACAATTATCTTACTAAAGAGTCTTTCCACTCCTGTTATATCTACTACTAATTAAATAAAAGACCCAAATAAAAGAGAATTGTCTGTAGTCAATTAATGTCCAACTGAATACAGCTTTAGATTTTGTGTGTTTATCCGTTGACCCTACTCAGGGCAGCACTGTTTAATCTCTGACCGGAGTAAAACAAGGCTACAGTGGACAGAAGTGCAGTACCAATAGTGCACACCTGTTAGACAGCAACTCCACAGACTCCCACAAGCCTCTCTGATAAAAGCTAAGATCTGATCTCCATCAGAGCGCTGCAGGATGTTTACTCCTGGTTTGTTCTGTGTCTGATCCAGCGCTCCTGTACGAGCTGAAGGTTCCTCGCTGGGACTTCCAGACGGGCCGGCAGCTGCGCACCAGTCCTCTGTATGACCGTCTGGACACGCAGGGAGCCCGCTGGATGGAGAAACATGGCTTTGAGAGAGCCAAGTACTTCGTACCGGCCGGGAAAGGTGAGGACGTCTCCAGTCTTAAGGGTCTGTTAGGATAGGACAGTGTAGATGTCGTTTAGTCGCTCCTTCCTGATGCAGAAACTGGACAGTGGCGCCATCATGTGTTTTCTCAGCAGATTTCAGGCCTCGCCAGTCAATCGTTTGTTCTGTGCCGTTCTTGTTAAGATTTATTTATTGCTCATGATTAGAGTGTTACGAATTAACGATGAACAGTTTTCATATTTTGGGTCGGGTGTTAGTTATCACGGTGATCCGCTGTTAGAGCCATTCTCAGGGTTAGTGAAGATGTGAACCAAAGACAGAATCTCTGTTATGTGTCTGATCCTGTGTTCTGAACCAGTATTAAATCTGTGGACAAACGTCTGTTAAGAGAATCATCAGCAAATGAGTTTGTGATTCCATTCAGACACTGGGAACATAAAAGTGCATCTACTGACACTGCGTCTTTTCCTACTTCCTTCAAAAAGTCTCAAAACTAATCTCGAGTGTTTCAGCAGATCAGGTTTTTAAGTTGTTCACCTGTGTGTCTGTGTTGATCCGCACAGATTTGCTGGCGCTGGATCAGAGTAAGACCTTCTACAAGCCAGACTGGTTTGATATCGTGGGAGCGGAGGTGAAGTGCTGTAAAGAGGCGGTGTGCGTCATCGACATGTCCTCCTTCACCAAGTTTGAGCTCACAGTGAGTGTTGTTTGTCTTCTGTAAGAGCTGGAGAAGTGTTGTGTGTGTGTGACCAGTGTGTGTGTGTGTGTGTCAGTCTGCCGGAGATCAGGCCCTGCAGCTGCTACAGAGACTGTGTGCCAATGATCTGGACGTTCCTGTGGGTCACATCGTCCACACGGGCATGCTGAACCCGAGAGGAGGCTACGAGAACGACTGCAGCGTTGTGCGGCTCAGCAAGAACAGGTGCGCCAAGACCGCCAGGAAGCCGTTTTCACACTGAATCACCTCAGTAACTGATAACAAGAGTTCAGTCAATCAGGCAAAGGTAGAACACCCGTGTGTCTGTAACAGAGTTGAGTTCGGCAGTCTGCAGAAGAGTCAGAGTGCTGTGATTATTATTCAATAAAACATAACGCTTCTGAAAATGCATTGCAGCTGTTCAGCTCTCTGCCGATTAGATTAGATTCACTTCTTTATTATTGAGATCTGTTTTTTCTCTGTCTTCAGTTTCTTCATCATTTCTCCCACCGATCAGCAAGTTCACTGCTGGTCTTGGATTAAGAAGCACATGCCCAGTGATCCCCAGCTTCACCTGGAGGACGTCAGCTGGAAGTACACAGGTCAGGAAATCTAGCAGACAAGCCTGGTGTCTAGAGAGTGAATGAGTGTAGAGCAGTAACGTCTGTGTTCTCCTCAGCTCTGAATCTGATAGGTCCTCGAGCCATGGACGTGTTGTCTGAGCTCTCGTATGTGTCCATGACTCCAGAACACTTCCCCTCGCTCTTCTGTAAGGTGAGAGGATCTCAGCAGCTGAAGTCCAGCTGTTCTGGCGTCAGGAGCTCTAACTGTGCTGTGTTCTGCAGGAAATGAGCGTGGGTTACGCTAACGGCATCAGGGTGATGAGTATGACACACACCGGAGAGCCGGGGTTCATGCTGTATATCCCCATCGAGGTACATCCCTGCGACTCACATCTACACCATCTCCGCTCTACAAACTATATAAACACTGTACAGACAGAGCTGACTCTAGAGCGATCTCAGGGCATGCTTTTAAAAACGCAACTACTTTTAAGCTGATATAATCCCAGCGCAAGGGTTTGATCTGTTGAGAAGTCACAGAGATGCGAAGAGACCACATGAGTACTGTAGATGACTGTAGTGACTGCTGCTCTTCTTCTCCCAGTATGCACTGCACGTGTATAATGAAGTCATGTCCGTGGGGCAGAAGTACGGCATCAGGAACGCTGGCTACTATGCTCTGCGCAGTCTACGGATTGAGAAGTTCTTTGCGTTCTGGGGTCAGGACCTGGACTCGTTCACCACGCCGCTGGAGTGTGGCCGGGAGTTCAGGGTCAAGTTTGACAAGGTCCGTGTCTCTCTCTCAGTTCTGCTGTCTGTGTGTCGTTCGGTGTCATCTGAAGGCCCGTTCACAGAAGCACGGTAACGATAAGATGACGATATTAGAGTCCACACCGGTGTTGATTCGAAGCTAAATTCTCCAGCTCGTTATAGCAGGACAGATTCTGATTGGCTGTCAATGTTTGTATCAGCTGGAGGAAATCTTTCCAGCGAAATAGTTTCTTCGTTCTCTCTGTGGTGTGGACGCTGCTATTCTGTAATACTGAGAACGATTTGAAGAACCTATCGTTACCACGCTTCTGGAGTGAGTCCAGTTTAGTGTCCGGTGCTCCTCTGACGGGTGTCGATCTCTCTCAGGACACAGATTTCGTGGGCCGGGAAGCTCTGCTTCGGCAGCGTCTGGAGGGCGTCTCTCGGCGCTTTGTGATGCTGGTCCTGGAGGATCACGACACGGAGCTGGACATCTGGCCGTGGTGGGGCGAGCCCATCTACCGCAGCGGAGAGCTGGTCGGAGTGACCACCAGCAGCGCCTACAGCTACACCCTCCAGCGCCACGTCTGTCTGGGCTTCCTGAGCCCCACCGGCCCCGATGGGGCCCCGGCGGTGGTCACCACTGACTTCATCAACCGCGGAGACTACGAGGTGGACATCGCCGGACAGAGGTTCCCCGCCAAAGCCAAGCTATACCCCTTCAGCTCTCTCTTCACGCAGCAGAAGCGGCGCAAGGACGACATGGAGCTCAGCAACTTCCAGAGCAAGTGAAGATCCGTCAGTGTGTCAGAACACACGCCGATACATGACTTTAGAAACAAAGAGTAGTTGAGCTGTTGGTCATGTCCTCTTGAAGAAGTCCTGTTCTGCTTGCCATTGGTTGGTTTGAAATAAAGGGATGTATTTTTATATGGATGTCAGATTGCCGCTAGACAATCAGTGTCCGTTTGCAGCGATGGCTTTTAATTGGAGAAAACTGTCTTCATGCCACACTGTTTAATAATGAAACGTTATCATGTTAAAGGAGGGATGTGTTAATTATGTGACGTTAATGAGAAACCGTCTTTATAAAGTGCCTTGCAGCGTTTATCTGTGTGTGTCGTGTCCGTGATTCTTCATGCTCGTGTGTCTGATCAGGATCTGGTTCTCAATCATGTCATCTGGTGCTTGTCAATCTATTTAAATGGTATCGAGGTGTTCATGGTTTGGACAGCGTAATATTCACGTCATCTGTGCTGTTTAATGTTAAAGGTTACAGTCAGATCATATGCACTAAGGGTTGCACGTGGAGTTTAAACGAGAAGCAGCTTTGCACAGAAAGAAGCACAGAACAGCACTCGATAAATACAACAAGGGCAGTTTCATAAAACATGTTCAGGACACGGGTCTTTCTTTTTCTGTTTTGTGCTAAATATAATTTCTGGTTTCTTTCTTTTGACTTTGGGAGGAAATGAGAGCAAAGCATTGCACACAACTCAAGTAAATCACTAACATTTATCCAGATACAGTGACTTTTAACTGCCCTCATCTCTTGATTTAATGATGTCCTGTGTGTGTGTGTGTGTGTCAGTGCGAGACAGAAGAGTGTGTCAGGTGTTGGTTGTAACAGGGTTTGTAGAGAAGCTGTTGGTGATTGTTCCTGTGTGTGTCTTGAACGTCTGACAAACATGACAGGACTATGATACAGTACAGTGATCCTTCTGGCTGTCTTTGTATTTATATAATTATATTGTATGTTTGATTCATTTTCATAAATAAAATATGTAATCAAGGTTTGATTCATTTTAATTCATAGCCTTTACAGAACTGTTGTGTCTCTTTTCTTTATATAATTTATTTAATGCACTAGCTTAAAATATGTTTTATTTAATAGTAGACTTGGTTTCACAAGCCAGACTTTTGATCATGACTATTTTGCACATTGCAGCCGCTCAACAGGAACGTGTTAAACACAGGGAGAGGTGTGTGCATGGATTTTGGAAAACAAGAACATCTGAACACTCATTAAATGTAGACTTGTTTTAATCTGTCCACAGTTCTGGACACATGGACATAATAAAAAACAAAAATTGTGTACGTTGGAGTGAAAAAGAACATCTATAGGTATTACAGACACCAGGTGATTATACTTTCTTATATTCATCATGTTGTATGACGACTATGTTGATTATAAATATGTCCATGTGCATACAGCTCTCAGGACTGCATGGACTGCATGAATGATTGATGCTGGATCTGAGACTCTGATCTGATTTTTTCAAGCAGTTTTTCAGAGTGAGAGAAACCCAGACTGGAGCGGATTCAGAGCTAAGCAGCTGCTAAGGGCCCTGGGGCCCCCGAGAGTAATCTACATGAAATTACATTTTATTTTATTTATTCATGTCATGATATATTATGGTGATGGGTAATGGTAATTATACGAAAGCACAATATTAAATAATTAAATAACCTGCACATGTCATTTTATGATTTCCACGTCGTCTTTTTTTCTGAGCTTGTCTTTAGTAACTTTCCAGGGTATATCATTTTATAATAAATTAAGTTTCTGTTTCCTAACCCGATAACAGCTTATTAACATTATTTATTTTGGGTGCTATTACATATGGATACGCTGCCAGAGACTCAAATCCTGCTTAAACCAGTACATGACAAGACCTGTCTGAAGATTGCTAGAGAGCATCTGGATGATCCAGAAGAGGATTGGGAGCATGTCACATCATGCTTTGGGGCTGTTTTTCTGCAAAGGGACCAGGTAACACTGATCCGTGTAAACCAAAGAATGAATGGGGCCATGTATCGTGAGATTTTGAGTGAAAACCTCCCTCCATCAGCAGGGGCATTGAAGATGAAACTTGGCTGGGTCTTTTAGCATGACAATGATCCCAAACACACCACCTGGGCCATGAAGGAGTGGCTTCATAAGAAGCATTTCAAGGTCCTGGAGTGGCCTAGCCCATCTCCAGATCTCAACCCCACTGAAAATCTTTGGAGGGAGTTGAAAGTCCGTGTTGCCCAGTGACTGCCCCGAAACATCACTGCTCTAGAGGAGATCTGCAGGAATGAGCCAAAACACCAGCAACGGTGTGTGAACACCTCGTGAAGACTTACAGAACACCTTTGACCTTGCCAACAGAGGGTATATAACAAAGTATTGAGATGGCATTTTGTTATTGATATGTACTTATTATACTCAAATACTTATTTTCCACCATAATTTGCAAATTATTATTCTTTAAAAATCCTACAATGTGATTTTTCTGGATTTTTCTTTTCATTTTGTCTCTCGTAGTGGGGTAAACCTCTCATCTTTTTAAACAGGAGAACTTGCACAAGTGGTGGCTGACTAAATACTTTTTTGCCCTACTGTATTATAGGATGTAAGCAACACTACAACAAACAAAACTGATCACGGGTGTGCTAGACTGTGCTGAGCTGAGTCTGAATGTTTCAAAATGTATGAAGACTGCACAAACTAACTAGCTGGCTTTTTTCTGAAAGTAACTAGATGTTAAGTCTAGAGATGTTAATCTCTAAAACTCGTACGGTGAGACGAAGATGGTGATCTTGGTGATGTAGCGGCCCAGCAGTTCTCTCCGGTCCAGTTCGGTCATCTCCAGCTCGGCATCCAGCGTGGCCGGACCCTGGACAGGACTGGTCAGCAGCAGTTCTCCGGTCTGACGATCGGAACGCTGTACGCTGAAGTGCCGCCGGCCGCGGCCGCCCAGTAACGCAAACCTCAGCGTGTCTCCTGAGACTCTGACGGCCGACAGGCGGAACATGACGCGTGGTGCAGAGAGTCTGGACACCACAGACATGTAGTGGAAGGACACAGAGTCCGGCGCCTGAGAGCAGCTCCTGCTGTCCACCGGGCACGGGTTCCTCTCGCAGCGCCTGCACACACACAACCTTCAGAGCTTGAGAGAAGAATGGTATATAATTACAGGATTTTTCTCATTAAACTGTAGTGTCTAAATGTTTTTAAACCACTGTTTTTCATGCAAATCAAAAAACAATAAAGTTATGTTTTCACCATGGTATTGAGATGTGTGCTTTAAACTGTGTTTATTATGATTTAAATGTATTTTATGAAGACGGATGTGCTCATCTGCACATTACTAGCGCTATCAAATGTGTATTTCTAAGAGACAAAAACGTAATATTAATATTATCAGGCAACACAAACCTGTTTTATTTGAATAATAAATAATAATTTTATTTGACAATATCAGAACCAGAACATGCAGAAACTAATAAATTAGCCAAAGTTTTCTTTAAAGATATTTCTTTTGCTCTTTAGCTTTCACACTGAGGTAACAATCTGGCTTTAATCTCAAAAGAAATAAAGATTAGCTAATTGGAAAAACATAATAACATTTTTTATTGGCCGTATCGCCTAGCCGTATTTCACGTTCCCTTTAGGTGTAGTGAGAGGTGTTACTCACACGGGGGATGTTTTGGAGTAAGTGGCGTTGCGTATCGACAGACACTCGACTCGGACGCACTGGAAGCCTCCGAAGGTGTTGATGCAGATCTGCTCGCGCGTGCAGTTGTTCTGTCTGCCGCTGCACTCGTCTACGTCTGAGAGCAGAAGGGTGTAGAACAGGGTCAGAACAGAATCTGAACACAGAGTTTCCTAAGTGCCTGTTCTCATCCATTGACCTTTGCAGTTGCGTCCGTCAGGGGTCAAGCTGTACCCAGCCGGACAGCTGCATCGGTATCCTCCAGCGGTGTTAACACATTCGTGCAAACACAGGCGGCCGGCCGGACCGTTGTGGAACAGTTTACACTCGTCGATGTCTAGGAAAAACAGAAGTGAGAAGTGAGGAAGCGTTTCTGTCAGTACTGAAAAGAGCAGCATAGCCCTTCTACCAAAGGCCTAAAATCACAGGCTGGTGCAGAATAACATGTCAAGAGAAACTGTGCTGCTACTCATCACCTGCTCCCAGAGCAGACTGGAAATAATGTGAGAATGTAGTTTGACAGGCTCTGGTTCAGCTGTGGAGATTGTACCTGTACAGACGCTGCTGTCGCGGCCCGAGATGCTGAACCCAGGCTCACAGGTGCAGTGGGTCATTCCCTGGACCTGACTACATCTGGACGGACGGATGAACGAGGACCCAGCTCCAGCACTGACGGGAGAGGAGTTCGCTACAGTGACGAAAACTGCAGAACAAGCAGCACAGGAACAATGGTGAATTAAAGCTGCAAGCAGCGATGAAAGGGCCCTCGCACCCGGGCTCACCGCCTCTGTGACTTTAGAAAGACAAGGAACGGTGAGCAATATAAATGTATAAACGAAAATATAGAAATATCATGTAAAAGCTATTAATATGTGTCAAACTACCTGCTGCTTTGGAGCAGTTTGAACATGGTATGTTTGAGTTATATTAAATCATGTTGTCTAAAGGTGGCAATATGATTATAACTGAAACTTTGTCATGGACTCTTACCATGTATGTGAAGTTTGGTGCAGACTGGACAGTGCATGTTAAAGTTGGGGTTAAACAAGCCCCGTTTCCTGTTGCCAGCTGGTGGCGCTGTGATTATAATGCTATTAGCCTTCAGTTGTGTTCAGGCCAGGACTCTTGTCAAACGTGTGAAGTTTGGGGCAGACCGTACATTTTATGGCTGAGATATGAACTTCTATTTCCATGGTGAGACATCGAGCTTTGTGACACAGACTTTAGCGAAACCTTCAGAAAGGCCTTTAGATTAGACTGACCAAATGTTATGTTGATGTCATTAAATATCTAGGAGTAGTTTGTTACAGAGTACAACATGTCTCTTCCTGTTGCCAACCTGTGGCTGAATATGGGTGTGTAGATCTGTTCAGGTCAGGAGTAAAGATGTCAAAATTAGCTGATTATTTATTATATTGATACAATTACCTACTTCCTGTTGGGTTATGGACTTTGCTTCAAGAGACTGTTTTGTAGGTATTGGTGTTAAAAGTGTGTACCGATTTTTATACACGTGCATGAAACAGGGCTCGAGGCACACACTTTTGAAAGTGTACAGGTGGCGCTGTCGAGCAGTTTTGCCACACCCCCTACTGAAACCCATATCACATGTAAATTCTCTCCAGTTCTGATGGATGTGCAAAGTTTCGTGACTTTTCGAATATGTTTATGCCCTCAAAACCGCAATTCATTTTGGAGAATAATAATTGAAGTCACTCAACTGAAGTCATTTGAATCTAGTAATCGTGTAATTTAATACTTTCACAAAATATTTATCTAATCGGATCAGTTCTGGACATCACAAAATTCTTCTCAAAATTGCTCTTGGCTGACATTTGTCAGGAGTTCAGAGCTGGACGCTGTGATAGGTCTGATAGCATCATTTTGTGCTGGTCGCCTGTAAATGTGATTCTGACAGGACTCAAACCCACATGTTGGAGTCGGAGACTGGCAGGTGGGTCCAGTCCAGCCCGTAGAGCAGACACAGCTGAACCCGTTGACCTCATCTTCACACGTCCCTCCATTAGCACACGGTGTTGAAAGACACTCATCGATATCTGAGAGAGCAGAGGAAAGTAAATCAGAGCTGATGATTCTTGATAGTCTAAGATGTTAGTAGGGGTGACCCTGAATAGTCCATGATTGGATGCTTCAACAGGAGGAGCCGATTAAGATAATGCTGTAAATAAGAATCTCTTTAGGAAGCACAAACAGCAATGCAGAATATGAACAGTTATGATAATATACATAACATTCTAATGACAACACTGTTATAATAAAACCACAGGAGTTCATTCAGAGCCTTGCATTCGCTGCACTGTGTGCTGTTAGCCTAGGACTTGTAATATTACTGTTGTGTTGTATAAATAACGATGAGTATTCCGTATTCATAAACGATGAGTTAAGTCCTATTGATGAAACACCTGCTATCAAATGCTTCACTCTACTCCTCATCTTCAGCGCGCAGCTCACAGCAGAACCATAATATAATGTGAAATATGGTGAATTCTTAGGGTTTCGCAGAGGTTTAATGTTAACTATCAATCGATACCTCATCAAAACATGAAATGTTTCCTCCGTTTGTATCTAACGCCAGTATGTATGACTGTCCGAAGACTGAACTGTTGGTATTGTATTTTGCCCCGCCCCCCAAACAAATCATCAGTATTTATGTTCAGTTTAATTACACACAAACCCTTTTCAGGTGGGCCCCCCCCCCAACCACTGCTACTTCCTCAAGAGAAAACATTTGATCTAATCTGTTCTTAATTAAGTAACGTCTTTAGCTTTAATGGCTTTAATCTACAGTGTGTATATGTTCATATTAATAAAGTAATTTGTTGTGAAAACATTGGGGTGAGAGGCTGTCCTGAAAGGCTGGTCAGCACAAAACCCAAAGAATCTCACCAAACGTCTTCAGGACCAGCACAGAGGCTCCAGTGAGCAGTTAGAGCTGTACAGGGATCACACCTTTCAACAACAAACAACACAGCTGTGTTCAGATCTCACCTCTGCAGACGGGCTGCTGACCGCTCCAGCTGAGCGAATCTTTACACTGCCGCATCTCTGAACCCAGCAACTCAAAGCCCGCGTCACACAGGAAGTGAACTTCATGACCAGGAAACAGAATCTTGCCCAGCTTTTTTCCATTGACAGGAACATCCAGGTCTGGACAAGTAGCTGCGGTGAATAAAGCACAGAGCGGATAGCTGAGAGGTTACACTTTTAATTAAACATGCGTGTCAGGTAATGTAGTTTGGCTCGTGGGCCACTGCTTTAGGATCTGATGAGAGACTTGCAGTTCTTGGCTTTGGCAGGCCGGCGAGCGACGCTGTCCTGAAGCAGGCTCAATTTCTTCCTCAGCGTGCGAAGACTCTGCAGATACGAAGCTTCCTGCACAGAAAGCAGTTTGAGAGCCTGATGAATGGAGGTCTGTAGGTCTTGTTTACTGGGACAGTCCTGAGAAAACACACAGTCAGAGCTTACTGATCAAGATCACGAAATCAAATATACATACGTGTGATTCATCAAATGAACATACACACATGCGTCTCTTTCAGATGTGAAATCTATGAATCGCAAATGATCTTCTGAGCAAATTAATGGTTTCAGCCCTCTGCTTGTAAATGACTTTCTAAACCCTGCAGTATTCTGATAGTAAAAAGTGCTGGGACCCTGACGTCACCCTTAGGACTTTTCCACACCGAAGGCAGTTTTACAAACATGAGCAATAGCGTGGTTTTAAGATCAATTCTGGACATATACATGCTTTATAAATCAAGCCCGTGCTCACTGTAAAAAGCTACACAATAGAACAATAGCTGACTTCTGTTTTTCATCAACCCTGTCTGTTCTCATTTTGTAATATTGAATCTGAAAACCTGGCCTGGCAAAGTAGAAGCAGTGCCTGAAAACAACGATGACGACATTACATCCACATTATTGATGTCTTTGGATCTGGTTATCCTGAACTCTTTCACAGTCTAAACATGAAAACACGTTTGTTTCTGTAAAACATCTGGATTAGGATTATGGGTATGAATGCAGATGGTTGTTGGATCTTGTCAGTTTTCATCCTGCAGCACAAGCATTTTCTCTTTCATTTATTCATACCCTTTGGTAATCAAGATTCTTCACGACTAACATTAGTCACACTGTAATACAATCCTTTTCCCCTCATTGGCTGTAACTGAGGGGAAGGGCATCATGTTTTCATGCTTTCATCTCAAAGCTGGAGAAATATTTGAGCTTCCTGTAATAGCAGCTGGTGAAGTGACGGAGACATTAGCTGCTGATGTTCAGTTCAACAGTGTTCTCTTTAAGGCACATCAAAACATTCCTCGGATCCGTCTGAATAGAGTGCTTGTGTCGGCTGGGTTAGTACCACAGGGTAAAAAATAAACCACAGTACACCTACAGTCTGTCAGACTTCATATTTATCTTTCAAGATTTTATATCTCCCCTTTTTCAGTGAAAGAAACTTTAAAATATAGGGGCTTGTTTTGGTATATTTTGCTGTACAAGAAAAAAAGGAACTGGTTCTTGACTAGCTCTGCTCACTAAAACATCGAATTTAACATCTCTAACTGAAGTAGAATTACATGTTTGTAAAGTATCAGTGAACTCTTACACTTTTACACATTACACAAAAACAAAGCTCATTTCAGAGCACTGCTGCTTCTTTAGGTTTTGTTATTTATATAAATATGACTTACCTGAGCCAGCATGGGATAGACATGGCAGATGAATACTGAAAGGAGCACAGCATATCTTTGGTTTATCATCTTCATTAAACCGTTGATTAAAAAGCCTGTATGTAGAGAATTTCCTTCAAGAACAAGCTCTGTTCCTGTTGAGCTCCATACACGATACTGGCTCAGAGTTAGAAAAGCAAGCGCAGGACTTTTCTCCAGGAACCACAGCTCAGGTGAGGAGTTCACTGAATGGATGAAAGAATTCTGGAGTTTCTAAAGCAGATATCAGATTCTTTACCTGTGTTTAGATTAGTTATTAAAGTCCACTAGTAGTTATCACATGTTTCTGGTGTTGTTATGCAGGATTCATCACTCTTTTGGTATCCCAGTACAAAATGAACGCTATTTTTATCTGTGCCCAATAATAAAAATGTATAACAAATAAATGTAACATTTAATCAAAACACAAGGCTGAATCAGAATTCCAAGATAAAAGAGAAACAAAATACAATCAAACAATCATGGAAATGTGGAGAAAAGGCTCAGGACATTAAAAAGTACATTTTCAAATAGACCATTTAACTAAACCTGTTACTGAACGAAGTTGTTCTGAAACCCAAAACCAAAACGTGTTCTTGTCTTTGATGAACTGCGATGGACTTCAATGTGGACTACTCTACACTGTAAAAACCTGTAACACTTACAGTAAAAAACTGGCAGCCGTGTTTGCTGGATTGGTGCCTAAAAAAATAAGGTTTATGGTTTAAACTTAAATTTACAGTTTTGTCATTTTAACTGATATAATGTACAAACCTATTGAAGTGCTGAAATGCAGGGCATTCTGGGAACATCAATTTATGGTTTTCCATGTACGTTATATAATTGTGACTTCTAAAAACGGTATTTCACAGTAAAATTGACCAAAATGTCCATTACAGTTTTTCACCATACATATTGGGGGAACTTGCCGTTAGCCGTTTAACAGGCTTGTACCGTTTTTTACCGTTCAAATCATTGTCAATTGTTACAGCGTAGATGGAAATGATTCGGTAGACACTTGAAGGGTCATGAAACGCTGTTTTAGCAACAGATAATTCTGCAGCTACAAAATGTCGGTACCTCGGCACCGGTGTACACAGGACCTCGCTGGTCTTCTGAGCTTCACACAACCGGTCTGTAAGGTCACATGCTGCAGAATTTATATACAAATCTTTTTGCGCATGTCCTAACACCAATAAATCACCACTCTTCTGCTGGAGGTTTTGACAGTTCTTTATTTCCCTTTTATAAGGCGAATGGATCCCTGCATATATATATTTATATACAATATATATACACAAGAACTTGCTATATTGGAGAGCTACACCGAGAAGGGGAGAAGGTAACATCATAAACAACACTGACAGGTCATCAAAGAAAGAGGGGAATGAGGAGATGTCTAACAGCACAACTGGATGACTCTGAATGAGAAGGGAAGGGCGTCGATCAATCGCAACCAAGAACCGGACCTAATAACTTTAACCTAATGAAACAAACTGAAAGAAAAAACAAACAAACAGAAAATAAACCAACAACACAGATTTCAACCACAGTGTATTTTAAATAGGTTTAGTGGAGAACCATTTACCATAAATATTCTTAAGGAACCAAGATATATAAAAAAGTGATTTATCAACAACAACAAAACATCGTTAGTCTCTCTTTTTAAACGTATTCTTTCTTTTCCTTCTCCGCTTCACTCTTTTTTTTCCCTCTCCAAGGCTGACTTCTCCACGTGCCTTGTTTCGCAAAGGATAAATGATCCAAGCCCAAAAGATACAAGTTAGTATAATACTAACAAACGATTGAACAGCACAATCAACGCATCACAAAACGAACCCACAGACACACAACAGCAAAACACATCGTCATTATCTTCATCCAAGAAACTGCTTCGGCACGAGTCGTCTTCGGTTCTCCTCTCCAGCACTAGTAATGATCATCATCGTAACCGTCAGAATAACTTCACAGTGTGGTAGAAAGTGAGGTGAGAGCAGGAGAGCTTTGTAGTCGTTCACATCAGGAGGATTCAAACAAGGTTATAACAAACAGAATTAGGAAACCCAATAGTTCATAGATAAGTATACAAAAATCGCCACATTTAGGTGCTTGTCTTTCCCATCACACTGCTCTGGGAAGGCATTGATTGGCTAGAAATGGGACTAGATGGTCCAATGTATCGTTCGGATGAGAGAGTATGGTCAGATGCTGACAGAAGTGACCTGACATGGTGTTTTCTCATCAGGGAAAGCGGATTGTAGCCAGCAGAATAATGTGTGAGCGGCAGCGTCTTCTCTCCAAGCGTTTAGGTTCGTTGCCGCAATGCCCGCCTCTTCCTGTTGTAGTAGTGGTGTAGGCCGGTCTGTCTGGAGTAGTTCATCATGTAGTTCTGTTTACGGGTGCTGTGGAGAGGAAAGCAGACAGAGGTCTAGTAATGCCAGGAAAGGGATGTGGGGCGCAGTCGCTACTCTAATTCGTAACTAGTCTTCTTTAAGAAATTAAAGAAACTACAGAATCAAACGGATCGTTCACTCGTAACCTCAAACACTGTCATCGACTTGATTTTATGGTCTTTTGCAGCTGGTGCATGGTGATTGTTTGGTAAGTGACAAAGACAATAATCCTGGTTTTGAGTAAGTAGTGCTTGAGGTTGGAGCTTGAGGAAAGGCCGACAGAATGAAAAAGATCAAGAGACCAAATGTGATAACAGTGAGAGGTTGTGAGGAGGACAGACAGACAGACAGACAGAGTCAAAAAAATGTGGAGAAAATTGTGAGAGTCGCTATTGCTTAGCCTGTCATTGCCTCTTCTGTCCGTCAGGTTGGGACCAATGAGCCAGGAACGCAGCCAGGACAGGAGGGGGCGTCTGCAAAGCATGAAGGGAAAGGAGGGTGGGAGATGGTGCTGTGATGAGGGTGAAGGACCGGTGAAAGGTCCCTGTGCTTATACAGCCACGACACACAACGTTAGCAATGGCTTATGAACAAATACAATCACAATTAAGGGACCTGAGACGGGGAGCCGGCTCTTTACCAAGCATGCACACACACAAGTAATGTTTGTCTACACGTTAATCTTAGTAGGGTTCTGGAAACGTCATAACACACCTCTTAAAGCAACTTTGCTATGAAGTGACATATCTTGGAAACTGCAGGTTGCCATTTTCTTTATTAAAAGATGACAGGGCACATTAACTTTTCCATTCATTCCAGCCCTCTAGGAAGCTTCACGTTGGGTCATGACAGATTAAAGGAATAGTTCACCCAAACATTTTAGCATCATTTACTCACCCTCTTGTCATCCCAAACCTGTATAAACATCTCTATAACACAAAAGAAGATATTTTGAAGAATTCTGGTAAACAAACATGGTCCCCATCGACTTTCATAGCATTTCTGGCCCTACTATGGAAGTCAGTGGGAGCCAAGAACTGCAAAATATTGTCTTTTGTGTCCAACATAAGATAACAATTTATACAGGTTTGGTACTACACAAGGGTTAGGCAATTTAATAGTTAAATGATGGCAAAATTGTAATTTTTGGGTGAACTAATCCCTTCACCCACCACGCCAGGATGCATGAATTGTGGGAACTGACTCCCCGATGGTGTGAAGTGATCACGGTGTAAATTAAGGTTCGGAAAAGATGTCTTCTTTCTCTCCTTTCTTAAACCATCTGTTCATACTATTCAGTGTATCTACATCATTGTCACTTCTGCCCTTGGATGTGCAAGTCGTGTCTAGAAGGGCGCACTCTTATACACCCAGTAGACATTTTTAGGGGCGGCTGAACATCAGAATGCTAACGCAAGTGTCTAATCAGCCAATTATGACTTTGGGCTATTCTGGGGAGTGAATGAGAAAGATGCACCTGATAAAGTTACCAGTGGCTGTATGTTAAGTCTTTCCTTTCACTGATACTCAATTTTGATTTCACAATCCTTTGGCGTATCGTGTTGTGTTTAGATTGTCACTCCAGCTGGATATATTACAGCCACATTCTCCAGTGACCCGGATGATTGATTGGACTTGTCTTTGACCATAACATTCTCAAGTAACTATGATTAACTACTTCATGAAACCAAAAATCAAATGTTACCTCTGTATTGGGAGACATTAGCCTCCTTGTGTAGAGGAAAGAGTCTTTGGATTAGATGGGCAGGATACAGGGGTAAACAACAATGGAGACAACATAAAATATGGCAGTCTGACATGCACACAGTACTGGGCAAAAACAACAGAGCACACTAAAACAAAAGGTAGGATCGTAAAATAAAAATGTTGACTTTTGCACAGAACTGTTATGACTTTAGTTTGAGCTCTTCTTGAAATACGGTCCTAGTGCTCCTAGTTATGACAATGTATTGCTAATAGCTAATGAACGTGCTGTGCTGCATTTCCAATTTGAAATGATTTACCTAAATTATAATTATTATAATCAGTTAACTTTTTCATATGCTGTTTCCATTATTTTTCCACCTGTATGGGGTGATAAGATCTACAGCGATGAACAAGAAAGGTTTGATGAAGAAAGACCAAAGGCAGGGAACACTGGTGCATTCCGGGAACAGCAAAGCACTTACCTGACACTACAGCCATGCCATAGGGAGCAAAATACAGAAGAGAGGAAAGGTTATAAGATGCAGGACAGGGCTGTTGCTGGCTTGCACAAAGGTCTGGGGGTGGAAGAACCCTGACCTGCGCCAGCAGTAGCAGAGCAACAGAGGGAATGCAGTGCCAACAGAGTTGAACGTTTGGGAGCGAAAACAGCGGCGTTCCAAAGAGGAACATACATTTAAGAGGAGGTCAGGAAAGGGTAAGGTTATTGCAGAACAGCGCAGGATGGTGAAGGCAGACGGGTGAGTGAAGTGAACATGTGGAGGGCAGTGATGAGAGAGAGAGAGAGAGAGAGAGACCAGACCTTGAGTGAGAGGTGTGTGTGTGTGTGTGTGTGTGTGTAGGATGAGAAAAGGGAGTGTTTAATGTCTATTAGCAATGCAGCACTATGTAGACAGTATTAATAATGAGCATTCTAAGCCTAATAAGCCTAATAGGAGAATTTTCTGACAAATCTAAGCACTTTTGTCACAGGTGTCAGCTTGCTGAAAGATTTTACTGATGTTTGAGTGAAGGAGAAATGATCATCGTAAGGCTGGTTTGATGTCTGCAGGCTGGAGTACTCACAGAATGACCTCCACATGGTCCAGCGCCCACTGATCGTGCCCGGCACCCTCGTGCCACGGCTGCCACCAACGCAACTGCACCCCTGGGACACGAGCCTCGCTGAAGCAGAGGAAACAACACCCGGTCAACACTCTCCCATAGTGACCACCAGCTCAGCACCACTCTATCCTGTACCTTCGCCATTCACCCCAGACTACATTTCCCATAATCCTTTGCCTGGATTCATCAGATCTCCTCATCACTTCACAGCTGTATCATATTAGGAAGATTATAAAGATTGCACTCAAACACACACACACACACACACACACACACACTGAGTATTCATTGCCTTGTCTTTCTTTGTGATTTTGATCTTGGACTGTCTGCCAGGTTTCTGAGTGTTTTTGCTGCCTGCCCTGACCTTTGCCTGTTTTTGATTACTCTTTTGTCTTCTCCTGCAGTCTAAATCAGTGTTGCCTGTGTTGCACTCATTCTTCAAGTACATTGATTTGAATTTCAAACAAGAACAATGAACATAATCCATTCACACATTTGTGAGATGCTTTAATCCAAAGCAATTTACATTGCATTCAAGGTATGCATTTTATCACTTCATTTTCCCATGAGTCTCGATGTTATTAGCACCACGCTGTACTGTTAGAGCTATAAGGGTTAGGATTCAGCATTATTTGTAATGCAATGCAAGCTTGCAGACTCACAGTGGGATGTTGTAGGACACTCTCTGGGCTTTGATGAAGTCTTTTGGCTGGTGTTGAGCAATCACGTGCCAGCTAACTCCATTATTGACGCTGTACTGGAGAAGCACAGCCCTGTCGACTGTATCCATCTGATCCAGTGCCGCGTTACAGCTGTCCGTTTGGGACACGCTGCCTATCTGCAGCACGAACATGATCTTACTGGAGGAGAGAGGATGGTAACGGACTGCATTAATGACTAAAATGAACAAGAAAAGCAAAGGATGTCTTGAACCGTTTTCTTGCTATACCTAGCACGGGTCAGATCCAGAGGTCTAGTGATGGCTTGTCTGATCTTGCAGCCGTTGAAGTACAGTGAGTCTCCATGAGCGTGAGGAGAGAGCTGACCGCATCCACTGCCCACGCCACCGCCCTGAATCAAGCTCCAGCTCTCCTGAGACACCGAACCAGACTCAAAGTTATCCTTTATAGAGCTGGGGAGCTCGCTGCTGGACAAAGAGCAGTCATCACCTGAAAAAGACAAAAGCTGGTCCTGTTTGTTCTGTTTTAAACTTCGCAGAATTACAGAGTTATAGAAAACTGATACCCACCATGATGGCCTTCGTCACAGATGCAGACGGGTCCGCTGGTACAGTAGCCATGACCGCTGCACAGTCCAGGACAAGCTTCCCCGATGTACACATGGTCCACAGCCCAGCTGTAGCGCTCGCCAGGGGCCTCGTGCTGGATCCAGCGGAACTGTGTTGCACTGAAGACATGAAAGAGAGTACGATATTTATAGACATGTACATTAATACCTGAATACCTGAGACCAGCTTGTACAGGACCAGGATAAGTGCTTTGACAACTACCTCCACACATCCCAAAAAAAATGAAGGAACCATTTAGGGACCCTTGAGGCCATACCCAGATGACACGTGGTCAGGCAGCTGAATGGTGACTCTGGTCCACACTGAACTGTTGACAGGACTGTAGATAGTGGACTCGTGGAACTGGAAAGGTGAACAGCCCACATTGTTGACAGAAGAAGGAAGACAGGCGGACTGGACTAACTGCCACACGTCTGACCTGTGGAGGAATGGACCTTCATTACTACGTTAGGGCCAGAAAGGGGACAAGCTAAACCCATGCAACAGATAAAAGGAGAGGGAAGTGACATACAGATAATCTTGCAAAAATGAATGAGTGAAGAGGGCTTCACATGCACATCTGTTGTACGCACTCACCTGGCATCCTTCCTGTACTGTAAAAGCACTGAATGACGGTCATCACAGCGGTCTGCCTCACAGCCCACCACAATCTAAAGTGAAGAAAGACTAGCGTCACTGTACATTTGTGTTTCTGTGCAAAACTGAATGATCTGAATGAACAGGGGCAGTAATAGGGTGAGTAGATATCCAGGGCTTACTCCAGAGACATCCCTATGTTGCTAAACTTATAATCACAAGTGCACTTAAACATACAGGGCTCTATACACTTATTTTTTTGCACTTGTTTGATTACATACTTCTTTTGTGTTCTGGTTCAGTCAGATGTTCTTACTTCCTGTTCTGCACTTTGCTCCGATTTCTGTTCTTTTCTCAGTTTTTACTTCAGTAAATCAGCATAGTGCTCAAACAACACATCTTTGGCACTAATAATAAAACTAAAACTCTTTGGGATTTAAATAATTTTACAAAAAAGGGGACTTTTGCCAGCAGCTTACATTCCGGAGACAGGAAAGCACAGCTGCCTACATTAAAACAGACCAGAAAGAAAATGCCTCTTCTGCTAGCTGCATGAACTGTCACAGACGTCTACAAAGGATTGCACTTCTTGAAACATCAGCATACAGCTGCTGAGTCCAGTGAAGCTAGTATATCTCAAGAGTTTGTACGAAGTGTAGAGGAAACTAATCGGATCAGCCTGCAGCTGACGTGGCTACTAACAGGCACTCAAGGTTGAGAAGACAGCAGCATTCAGCTCCGAGCGCAGCCGAGCTCAGGACTCTGATAGTAGGAGACTCCATCATCAGAAACAACAATAACAGGGCGACAACTACATGCTGCTTTCCTCAAGCAACCATCTCTGATGTGAACAAGAAACTAGGCTCACACTAATGAAGCACAAGACTGCAATCGAATCATCATCCATGTGGGGAAGAATGATATACTAAAAGGGCTACCAAGAACCTGCATTTCAAAAGGGCAATATCTATTTCTCCCTTCATCATCCTTTAGTAGTGTGTGCCAATCCACTCAACCTCGATTGCACACACCCACCTGTACATAGTATGAGTCAGGACTTCATATCAGCTTCAGAGTCATCAAGTGGTTGACACATCCCACAAGGACACTGATAACGCTGTGCAGCCAAAACAAGCACTGCTCATGGACATCCCGACTGAGCCCTGCCCACAGAGCTCATCACAGACAGACCATGAGGTATTACAACAGCCCCAAGACTCAGCATCCAAGGACAACTTTCTGAAAAACAGTCAGGGTAGCCAGGACAATATACTACAACATCTCTACAATTTAAACCACTTAATATTTGTTGCCCTGACACAAAGAAAAGTCTGCCATTGAACACGCTATTCGTATCATCGCTCTAAATATCTCTATCTGTTGCTTCATAGTAACAAATAATCTAAACTGACAAATGGGGAGGTCGATATGTTAAAGTCTACTGTCATTTATAGATACCCGAAGCAGCTGCTGTAACTGTTTATCAATGGTTTGCCAGTTCAACAAGAGAATGTAATGTAGAAAACATCTGTGGGTCTAATAGAAAATTCTGTAAACTTATGTACAGTGCTTGGTAATAAAACTTTCAGAGCTTCAGCCCACCCCTAGCACCGCCCCCTGATCTCAATCATCTTGTGATCAAACCTTGAACTGTAAGATGTATCCAGGCTGAACAATGAGTTCTCGGGTCACCAGGATATTGTGTGATCCGTCTTGGTTCTTGTTGGGCCAATACAAGTGGAACGACGGGTTTCCGCAGAAGCCAGCTGTACGGACGGCATTGGGATAGAAGCTCCAACTCTCTTCATGAGAGACGCCCTCTGGAGGAAGGAGAACATTAGTACAGCTCTATAATAATGACTGTAGCTCAAGAAAATCCTGTGTTAGGGTTAGGTTCAGCTGATGATAGTGGAGTAACACGTGGCTCACCGTCATCGAAGGTGTCCAGCAGGGTGCTGGGGTTGATGTCAGAGCCTCCCACAAGGATGTTGTCTAAAGCCCACTGAGCGCGCTCTGCACTTGACCGGACCACTCCCGACAGCAGCGAGAACGGCTGCCACCATCGCAGACGAGTGGCATTGGTCAGCGCTGTCTCCGGCAGCACGATGTAATCTCTCCTCACTGATATGTACTTCAGATAGTCCATCTCATGTAGCAATGTCCAAGACACACCTTACAGAGAGAACAACTCCATCAATTTAGTATAACTTGTGTCTTCATGAAAGAAAAGATGAAAACGATTTTGCATTTGTGTTATTATTAGAAAAAGCATACCTCCATCAGTAGAGTAATCCAATAACACACCCTCTTTCCGACAGGTTGGACGATGACAGAGAGTAACATTCTCTTCGCTGCCGATTTTAGCCCAGTACTCCACAAACCTGAACGGCAGCACAGCCATTTGTTATAATAGGAGGATACTCACAGATCTGGTCAGCATTGAGAACTGATGCTTGTTAACCGATTACTAACCATTAACCAACAATATTATTATAAAGTAGAACTAAATTAAATCAGAAAGGATATGACCCCTTTAAATTACTAACATTTGTTTTCCAGGGGTTCATTTTACATGTGCAAAAAACATGAGGATTCACACGAAGTACTTCTCAGAGCGGGGCTATATATATATATATATATATATATATATATATAATTAATAAATAGGCCTATACAATAAATATTTTTACTTAAATAATACATTCACAAACTGAAAGAAAATACAACTAGTCTATGTTTCGGTTCATTTTTGTGCTGCCTGTAAGGAAACCAAGATGGCAAGCAGCATCCTATTTTTCTTTATTTTACAAAAGCACAAAAATGTGTTTTTATTGTGAATGTATACAAATAAAAAAATTATATTTAATTATTATATTTAATTATTTAATGTATTAAATATATATATATATATATATATATATAAAAATACTGACTTTATTCAACAATCTTCTCTGTGTCACCCTAATTCACAGTAAATAAAACCGCAGTATTTAAAGATGAATTAAATGTAAATATTTTGTTGTTATGTATTAAAGTTTGTTATGTGTTGAATTAAAAACTTAGTTTAAACTTAGAAAGGAGAATGCTTAGTGTAATTACTTCGCCCCGCGCAGGTCCAGATCCCTGGTGACCGCCTGTCTGGCCTCTGCACCATTGAAGTACAGAGCGGTTCCCTCCACCAGCACCCTACAGTCAGTGCAGGGATATCCGCCTTCCAGCACCTGCCACTGCGGCCCGCGGGCCCCGTCCCAGTCGAAACGCTCCTTCAGTGATGCCTGCTGGGGACACAACGAAAGCCTGGTGTTTTCAGAGCTCACGTTCACATGTCAGCAATTTATAAAAACAGTGCTCAAATCTTAGCAAGAAATGGATGTTTTTAAAACCGTGGTCAGTACTTTTGACAGCACTACATGTCTGCTGTCGCACTTGGTTACCTTCAGCGTGGTGCTGGCATAGCAGTTGGATCCAGTGAAGCCCGGATCACAGAGGCAGTGCTGGTCCAGACAGTCTCCATGACCTCCGCAGTGGTTTTCACAAGCTGGTCCGATGTAGAAGTTCTCCACCGCCCACTGTGTATCTGAATGCCTCTGATAGAAGCGGAAGCGCACCGTTCTGTGAACGAAAACACAATATCCTTCTATATCACCTGAAGATATAGAGAACTCTCATCCCCACATGTGTACTTGCCAAAAATGTCAGTTTGGGGGCAGTCGTGGTCTAATAGATAAGGAGTTGGACTTGTAACCCAAAGGTCGTGGGTTTGAGTCCCAGCTCCGGCAGGGATTGTGGGTGGAGGGAGTGAATAACCAGCGCTCTCTACACCTTCAATACCACGTCTGAGGTGAGACCCTTGAGCAAGGCACTGTTCCCCAACTGCTCCCCGGGCGCAGCTGCCCATTGCTCCGGGTGTGTGTGTGTTCACTTGGATGGGTTATTCCTAGTATGGGAAACCATACCTGGCCACATGTCACTCCTTTCTAAATACTTGCTTTTTTTTAAAAAAAGGGAGAGATGCACTTTGTGTCTGAAATGTAATTCTGGAGCACAAAACCAGTCATAAAGGTAAATATTTGGAAATTGAGATTTATGCATCATCCAAATTATTTCCTGATGTATTTACAGTAATGAATTTATAAAATATGCTCATGGAACATGATCCATGATACTGAATATTCTAATAACTTTGGCATAAAAGTAAAAAAAAAAAAAATCATTTTGACCAGTAGAATATATTGTTGGCTTTTACTACAAATACACCTGAGCCGCAGATGACTGCTGTTGAGTTTGCTGATTTAATCAGTACAAGGACAACTGAAGGTTTGACTTCTACTGTATAAAACTGTCCATGGTAAACTGAATCATGGTGTGTTCCTGAACCTCTGCTTACAGGATGAATAAAATATATAAAACTGTTTTTTTCTCCTTGAGAAATGACTCTAGCATTGGAAGAACTCAGTAACTGATTTCGGCTACATGTACAAAACAGTGTCTGTGATATCTCACGTGTCTGCGAGACTGTCTGGTAGAGGATAAATCGCTCGCTTCCAGCCGTCGGCTGGGAAGAACACAGACGGCTGCGACACCTGCCCGGCACAGCGAGGGTCTGCAGGTAAACACTGAGGTACCAGGTACTTCCAGGTCACACCGAAGTTCACAGAGTACTGAACATGAACCTGTCTCTCTGCATTCTTCTCCGGCACACTGCAGCCAACTGCAATCTGACAAACAACACACATAACAACACACTGAATAATTACAGTTAGGACTACAAGCCGCCATAGAAACCGATGCCTAAACAAACGAGTGCACAGGTACATCAGTGAGAGTTTACCTTGAACTGCATGACCCAGCCTTTGGAGGGAACTATGTCATGTGTGACTGCATAAACTTCCTGTCCATCAGTGTTTCCACACACCATGACACCATCTGGAGAGCTGCAGAAACGCTTCACGAAGCAATCTTCAGAAAACAGCCAATGATCGCTCACTGAAAAGAAAGAAATTCAGATTAATTAACAGAAAAGAAGTGAGAGTAAAGATGAGTTACAGGTGTGTGTGTGCATGAATGTTTTTTTGACATACAAGGAAGAGTCTATGACATAAGTACCTGTATTACAAGAAGGTGACTTTTCAAGTCAAAAGGCTTATAAATCACACAGAATGAGATTTTTTGAGAAAGTAAAATTACATTTTCCTGCAAGGGGTATAATATATATGGCCTGTACAGTATAAAAACCATGATGCCTATGGAGAGGCTCCACAAGTATAGCTGAACAGATGTGTGTGTGGTGTCTCGTACCGATGGTCTCCTCGTGGATGGTGGCTGAGCCGCTGTGTCGTGTGTGTGTGCCGTCGGCCGGTGCTCTCTCATGGCTGGGCAGTGCTGCTTCTCCAAACGTGTCAGAGATTTGAGCGTGAGCATCCGAGCCAGAGATCAGCACATTATCCAGAGCCCAGTCACTCCGATCGGCCCCATCATGCTGCGGCTGCCACCAGCGGATACGAACACCCACCGCCCGTGCAGCAGGGGGCAGCAGAACATTCACAAACCTGCAGGAGAAAGCCTTTAGAGTTACAGTGTGAACGCACTACCACTGAACACTCCAACCAGAAGACCATTCATTCAGTACACTAAAAATAATAAATAAAACAGCAGTATGGTGATACCTGTGCATGGAGCACAATGTTGACCTGGGAATTATAAGAACGGTTATTGGAACGGTTCAAATCAAGAAGATCACAGTACTAGCAGAGACACTCACTCAGGTTTGCTATACTGGTCGTAGAAGATCTCAGTCAGCAGATTCCAGCTGATCCCCGCGTTCACACTGAACTCCAGCAGAACGCCCTGATTTCGATTGCTGGGTGCGATCATACAGCCGTACATGAAGTAGAACTGGATAAACTCAGCACTGGTCAGGTTCAAATCCACCGTTACCAGCTGACGAGAGCAGCTCTGGCCATTGGACAAATAACAGCAATGACACGCAACACTCAGATTCATTTACAACTACCATACAGTAATGTACGCAAACAGGACTACAGCAATACTGTCATACATACTGAAACATTATTACAATAGACAGGTAGGTGCAAAGCTAGAGGGAGACAGATTTGCCTTCAACAAATAATTTTCATGGAAATGTTTTGCTAAAAAAACCCTGATATTTGAGTTTGCTTAAAGGCAGTTGAGAGGCAGCTAACTGCAGAAAGATTTCACGGTCTGATGAAAGTAAAATTGAGCTTTTGTGCCTTCTTAAACTCACATCACTTTGAGAACAGCATCCCTACGGTAATGGAAACTCATAAACAGAAAATGAAATATAGATGGGCCAACTATAAAAAAGCCTTAGAGGAAAACAAGCTGCAATCCTAAGACTCCTGGGACACAATCTTCCGGAAAATAAGCTCTTTGCCAAAGGTCATACTCAGTATTAACTCTGGGAGCTGAAATACTTTTGAATTTGGTTATTCTGTTTTTAGTTTCTATGTATAGTTGGTAAGCTGATATTTTTCTACCTTCATGATATTATGATTTCATGCTGCTATAGTGTCACGTACTGTGAATCACTGTGAATGTGAGAATCTCCTCAAACTGAAATGAGACTAAAGGATAGATGGCTTTACCCCGCTGAAGTGCAGCGCAGATCCCGAGGCCACGGCTCCACAGACGCTGCTGATCTTGCCGCCGGTCAGCAGGTGCCAGTGATTGAGCGCTGGAGCTCGACTGAAACTGTCTTTGAGCTGAGCTGGCAGAGAGAGCAGAGGCTCATCGCAGAACTCTCCGCCCCACTCAGGGTCGCATCTGAAAGACAAGAGCGGTGAGGAGCTGGAAATCCTGCAGCAGACATTATGCGGTGAACATGAGGGTAACTTACACACAGGAGCTCTGTCTGCAGCGGCCGCGGCCGGAGCACATCTCAGGACAGCCGTCACCGATGTACAGGTTATCCAGAGCCCACGTCTGCTGCTTATCGAACGGCGACGGCTGGAACCAGCGGAAGCGTGTGGCTGTGGACCTGAGTGTTTGACACAAAAGACAACTAAATACCTTTCAGTTCTTCCAAGTCATTACACTATGGACTGTTGGATGCTTTATTCTGATTGGTTGATGGATATTCTAATGTGTGCAATTATTTTCCAGGAAATGCGAAGCTATTAAGTAGTTCCCAGTGTCTTGACCACATTGCATTTCCAAATCACTTTGCCATATAATATCAGTTATTTCAAAGGTCCTTATAACCTACAACAGCAAAACAACCAAAAAGAACCAAAGATACTGTACAAAGCAAGCACATGTGACCAAAAAGGCAATTTCCATGTTTTTCCAAGTACATGATCTTTAATGACCCATTCAAAGCACACTTTCTGTTTCCTTTCTCTCTCTGCAAGCTCACCCACCTTGATGTCAGCACTACTCTGCAAATGTATTTTTTAGTAGTATAGTTTGAAACTAAAAAGATAAATGACATTGCAAAGTATTGAGGTGTTAAAGCTACTGTTCTTGAAGCAGATAAACTTACAGTTTCACTATTAATAGAGGCGCTGCTGCCGAACACCAAAGAGAGATTTTGAGACTGCTCTTATTTATGCTCATGTACATACACATATATACCCTCATATTTATATTACACTGCTTTTTATGTGGCCTAACGGGACCTGGGGTCCTAATCTCGTACCATAACATGGAAGTGTACTGGTATGACAATAAAGAATCCTTGAGATGATGCTAACACCGATATGTAATGTGCAATTTGTCAGTAAAGCCGGTTCTGTAATAAGTGGTAATTCCATTGCGTTTCTGATTTCACACTGAGCAGGATTTACTACACAGAGCCGTTGCTCACTGACAAGGTTCGCAAATCCACGTTCATTATTAGCGTGGTTTTGTGCAGCTTGTCAGTGAACAAAGGCTCTGTGTCAAAGCCACTTTACAGTGTTAAACAGGAAAATAGCTTGCTTACCTGGCATAGTGTGGTATGGGTAATGTAACTCTGCCCCACTTGTTGTAAGTATCTGACACCAGTAATCTCTGCAGTGTGTATGAAGAACAATCTGGACTTGTGGGTAAACAATCCCTGACCAGTGGTAGCCACGTGAGACCCAGATCCAAGGAGTACTCCAGCTCCACCGCTGCAGGCACAAGAACAGTGGTCAGAGGAAAGCCCTTCTATTCATGACAAAGACAGAAGCAAAAACTAGTGTCAGGGACATACTGTAGCAGGAGGAGGTGACGGAGCAGGAGGCAGAGAAATCAAACTGGATGAAGGCATCTGGGCCCAGACTGATGTCTGTGGTGATGCCGTAGCGTGTGTTTGACTTCTCGATGAAGGCAAAAGCTTCACCATCAGAGCCGCAGACCGGCATCCGTGTGCCACCGGGGTGGAGTAGCCAAGAGCGTCCATTTGTGGAGGAGAAGTCATCCTCCAGCGGACCCCAGCCGCTAGCGCTTCCGCCGACTACCAACTGCACACACACACACACACACACACCCCAATCACAGAGATCACATCTCAACTGTACACACAGATCCAAAACAACCACAACAGCCCAAATGTACATGTTCACTGGCTGAATAAACAGTGCGTCCAAAACCATTCAGGTGCCTGGCCTGCGTTTCCTAAAAGCCTTGTAAGCCTAAGCAGTTTAAAGAACCATTAGCTGAGGATGCCTTTGAAAAGTGCAAAAGATATGAAAGGTAATCTATTCCAGCAGGAACAGTTTATCTCTTTATTGTGATGGTCCACTTCAGACATTTTGCTACCTATAAGTAGCTTTGCAAGAACATGTCAATTTATTCTACTAAGCCTAAGCCATCAGTCTACTGACTCTACTGACAGTTAGGTGACATGCAGTTGCAAAGTTACTTCTAGTTATAAGAGTGTATAAAGTAAACTGCCAAAATAAAGTATAATCAAAAACTGAGCTCTGAGTTTCAGTTGAGTCAAAATGTCAGAATATGCTTTATGGTTTTGAATTGCCTTTGCAAGGCACTGTTGATAAATATTTAATACAGTGTTAATAATGTTGTTACAGTAATGGCACTCGTGTCAGCTCTTTACTTTATCAATAACCCAGGGGCTGTGGAAGTGTCCATTCTCAGACGGCTGCCACCAGCGCAGGCGTGTAGCTGAGGTTCTCGCTCGGAGAGGGATCTCCAGTGCCACCAGGTGAGCCTGGTTACTGCTGTTGCTGTAGAGGAACTCCTGCAGAAGAGCCCAGTTTAGCCCTCCATCCACAGAGAACTGCAGGAGCACTGGCTGGGAGCGCGGGTCAGGAGCCGCTTTACCGCAGCCCAGCCTCAGGAAGAACTGGATAAACCTGATAGGAACACAGGTCTCCAACATTACTAATGACGCGAAGGACATTTTTCACAGTGAACCGTCTGGTGTGCTTGTGAAATACCTAGCATTAGACAGGTCTAGATCTAACGTCTCCAGCATTCGCAGACCGTCCTCGCTGAAGAACAGGTGGTTCCCGCTGGTGGTGATGCCACACTTTCTGGAAGGCTTTCCTCCACTCATCAACTTGAAATGTTCCGACTCCAAAACCCCACCTTTGTGACCCAATAAAAAAATGTAAAAATTTTATACATAGACAAGTCTTAGTGGGTTAGGGTTAGGGTTAGGGTTAGAGCAGAATAAAGAGTATCACACAATAATCAGCTTGACATGAGTGCAGGGCTACACAGCCCAACTAAACGTCTTGCTGCTTCTTATGAAATATCATGTCAGATAACAACATACTGTAAATCATCTGTTTGCTTCTGTACCTTCGAAATCCTCCTTCAGAAAATCCGGATTCGGCACATCTGGGACGGAGCAGTCAGGACCAGAGTAGCCTGGATCACAGCTGCAGTGAGTGCCAGACACACACACGCCATGGCCCTTACACATGTTCTGGCACTGAGGGCCAATGTAAATGCTGTCCAGGGCCCACGTTGCCGGAGCCGTGCCGCCAGAATAAAACCCCTGATACCAGCGGAACCTCACTGAGCTGCAGAGCACAGAGAAACTGATCACACACCCGACACACGAGAGTGAAGCGCAAAAAATGCCTCTTACTCACCCGCACAACCGCAGCTTGCCAAACTGGATCATTTCTCTTCTCCAGCCCTGTGTGGTGCCAGGATAGTAGACACTGGCCGGGTGGAGCTCAGTCGAGCAGAGAGAGCTGAGTCCGGGCCCTCCGGCACACAGAGGAACCAGCAGATGCCACGTGGCTCCAAAATCTCGAGAAAACTCCAGGCGCACAGAATTCAAGGAAGAGCTTTCTGTTGTGCAGCCCACATTAATCTAGAACAGGAATCACACAGTAGATAATGATGTTCTTTACCACAACTTCTAGTCATGAAGATGCCAAAGCCCTACCTCGAACTGGACGACAGTGTTCTCATTGACCTCAATATCTCTGGTGGTGATGGAGTGCTCCCCCAGCTCACTGGACATGAACACCATGGCCGAGTCCTCTTCGCTGCAAACACAGTGAGACTAAGATGATGACATCGCTCTTTCTCAACACTGAGATCAAAACATCAAGAGCTGGAGGCTCAGTGGCTTAACATGCAGGATCCTGTTGAGTTTGGATGACAGAAGTTGGGCTGGTGCTGCTTAAATCCAGAGTCATGAGCTGATTGTGGTTTATATCCTAGGACATTGGTGTACATGATGTGAGCTGAACACTATGCAGACACTCACAGTCCCGCCCTCTGATAGGGGCAGAAGAATCCAGTGTTTCCTCCGGGATAAAACAGCCAGTTCCCCTCCTGAGGACCTCCCTCAAAACTGTCTAATATAACCGGCAAACTATTGATGGTGTTGCCATCTATGATCAGGTCATCAATCACCCACACCTCTTCCTTTTTCCCTGCAGATGAGAAATGACAAGACTAACGATTATAGCAAGTCATTTGCTTGCCCATGTTTGATGTATTTATGTTACATCTTGAAATACCAGTGGTGTATTTGAACTGATTTTGATTGAGTGAGGTAAGTGTGGGTAAGTTTGGATGACCGTGCTTGTTTTCTTACCACTGTTGTACGGCTGCCACAATCTGAAGCGCGTAGCATTCGTCTGTGCGCTGGGAGGCAAAGACATGTGAACAAACAACGTGTCTGTGGAAGTGGGGAAATAAAACTCGTCTATAAGCAGCCAGCTGATCCCTCCATTCACCGAATACTGCAGCAGCACGGAGTGAGAGCGCTCGGGTACACCTGCCAGTGAAACACACAGAAGATAATGTGTTCATTTCCATCAGCTAACAAAAGACGAGCAGAAAAGCCAAAGATACAACACGCTTGACCTCACCCTTCGTTATGAACTTGAATGAGAACTGGATGTACATGGTGTTTGTGCAGTCCAGATCTGCAGAGACCAGCATACGTAGCCCTTCCTGCAGAAACACAGCAGATATCCAGACAAATCAGGAAACACAGAACATGAAGGTTCAATCACCTCTGCAATGGAACCCCAATCTAGGAACAGAGAGGAGACCAAGTTTACTGAATCTTAAGGACTCATTTAGTTACGATCACCGGCTAGAGTGCCCATGAGTTTCACAAGAGGACACTCTCTCCAGACTTTCACAGACTACACTTTCCATAATGCTTTGCCCAGTCTCATCACCAGCTGCAATCTCATGTATCTCATCCCCTGTGGTGCGCACACACACACACACACACACACACACTCTCTCATGTCTTTGGTGATTGAATGTTTTACCCTTCCATGTTTCCTATTTTCCCTGTGCCTAAGTTTTGCCTTTCTTGTGTTTTGATCCTTGGACTCTTACTGTGTTTTTGCCCTGACCCTGGCTAGTCATGGATTACTTTTTTGCCTTGGATTTGATTGTTTGCTGGTGTCTTACCCTGCCTGTCCTGACAACACTCTTGTAATTGAGCCCTGTGGGACACCACAAACAAGTGGGTGTGAGGACAAATGATGTTGGTCGTATTTAGTTTAGTTAGTTAGGTCTTTTGTACGTTTCTCTTGTTGTGATGACTGGAACTGAGTACAGTTGGGTTAAGGTTAGTAGGTTGAAATATACTTAGAGACTTTAATGGTCAGTCGAATGTCCCTCAAAACAAAGTGTGAGCAGATATGAAGCAGACAGTGACTGCTATTTGACATGGAGTTGCAAGGATTCTTATAGTTAGTATAATGTCTAATATGAGCTATCAAAATAATGTGTTACCTAGGTAATACAATAAATGCTGGAAACAAGTGGTGCTTTACTGCTGTGACAGTAGACGATTTGATGCATAACGCAGCGCAGCAGTTCACTGGAAGATGGATCGGGAGTGGATGGGTACTGGTATACTAGTATCATCAGGAGCTACGTGCATCTTTTATCAGTTGATATTTCCAAACATTTTTTTTGCCATTAATTGTAATATTCCTGATATTTTAGTTTGCTTCAAATCTGATCATCATCCTGTCTGTCTGGAATAGCATGAAGAGCACTGGAAGATGGATCGCTGCTGTTTGACTGCAATACTCACTCCTTTGAAGATGAGGGCCGTTCCTGATTTCAGAGGCTCTCCGCTCAGCGTGCCTCTCTCTGCCCCATACACCTCCGGCCAGACATCAGTCCTCAGGTTCTCATTGAAATTTTCCTTCAGAACGGACGGCAAAGCCACCAAAGGCACGCAGTGGGGCCCGCCGAAGCCCTTGTCACAACTGAACGAGAGAAGAACCAGTGTGACTGCAGGATCTCTGAGGAGCGTATGAAGCTATCAGGAGCTAGAACAGCTGGGTCCACACTCACACACAGTGTCCGTTTTCACACAGTCCATGACCAGAGCACATCCACGGGCAGCCGGGGGTCAGCAGCACATTGTCCAGTGCCCAGCCATCAGCTCCTGGAGCAAAGTGAGGCTGGATCCAGCGGAAGCGTGTTCTGGGTGAACTGCAGGATTGGAAACAACATTCAAACCTACAGAGCGCTGCAGCTGTGGCACCTATGATGTTTTCTTTTTTCTGTGTATGATAGTATTATGGTAACACAGCCATCATGAAAACACAAATTTCGTAGCAGTTATGTCCATTTTTAAAAACATATGTTTCTAATAAGTTTGAAATGTGTGTAATTTATGTTTACAACAATCTCATGAAGTTATTTTTACCACAGACCATACTTACCATTAAAAACCACAGAACCATTAAAAGCATATCAGCAAATTTCAAATATTATGGTACATGATATCACAATATTATCTTTAAGTACCATCACTGTTGCTGTCATGGTAGTTTTTTGCAGGGACTGTACAAACATTTAGTGCCAGATTTATCAACAGCTTCCGCCAGTCTTATTATATTAAAATAGTACTGTCAGGATTTGCTAAAGACACAAAGTGTGCACTCAACAAATTACTACTATTTGCACCATTATGCACGTCTTAAAGCAGGCTCTAGATAAATTGTGCTGGTCATTATAGAAATTACCAGCTGCATCTCTGTTAATATGTGCGCATTGTCAGTAAATCACGCACAGAATTTTCCCTCCAGTCAGTGCTTTTATGCAACTGCACTAATCGACCTGTTTAGTAAATCTGCATGTAATCATCTGAGACACAGGCGCAGCATCATTGGTGTAAGAGCGGGTCCTACATGGCGGTGCTGGGCAGGTAGACGGTGACTCTCCTCCACTGTAGGAACTGAGGAGCGCTGAACACAGACCGCTGCGTGTATCCGGAGCAGCCGATGGCCGGAGGCACACACTCAGGTGTGACGAGTGTCCAGTGTCTCCCGCAGTCTGTGGAGAACTCCAGACGCACGCCGTGGGCCGAAGACGCAGCCTTACTGCAGCCCATGCTCAGGTCGAACTGCAGGAATGAAGATCCAGACACCTCAAAGTCCCAGCTCTCAGCGTAACGCGGCCTCTCTAGAGAGAGAGCATTCATCACCTTAAACCCAGCCACATTCAGATCGTACAAATTCTGTGATGAAAGTGTGATTCATTCAGATCTGCAGGGGTCAGTCCTTCTAAAAGGCTGTGTGTGTATAGTGTAAAGTCACTTTTATAGAAATGCTTTAAAGATAGATCAATATATACAATTTAATGATTTGTATATAATTAATATTATCAGGAGGTAAAATGTTTTTTTGTAAGCTACGTCCATCTTTTATGAGTTGTCATTTCAAAACATTTATTTTGCTATTAATTGTAATATTCCTGATATTTTAGTTTGATTTGAACAGAGAGTGATCTGATCATCATCCCATCTGTCTGGAATAGCATGAGGAAACAGAAAAAACTCAGACAGACTTAATCCAGAACAACGTCTACAAGACAGTTCAAGAAAGCCACCTGCAAAGCTGCTGAGAAACTCTGCTCAAGTGCATAGCTGCTTGAAACACAAAGGATGCTCACTCCAGATGTCGATTTCATTTAGTTTAGGGGTGGCCAATCCTGCTCCTGGAGAGTGACTGTCCTCCAAAGTTCAGCTCCAACTCTAATCAAACACACCTGAAGCAACTAATTAAGGTCTTCAGGATCGCTTGAACATGATTAGAGTTGGAGCTGAACTTTGCCACACAGTCGATCGCCAGGAGCAGGACTGGGCACCCCTGATTTAGTTCATAGCAATTAATTGATAAGGAAAATCAATTCATGACATTATTTTTGACAACAACCTCATTTTACAGAATTTTTACACAATGGCCTTTTAACAGTACTGTAGCTTTGCAGGTTGGTTTCTTGAAGATGTTTTGCTCCACAGTTCTTCTGGATTGAGTCTGTCTTAGTTTGTTTTGCTTCCAGACAGACTGGATGATGATTTTGCCCATCACTGTATCCAAACACAAACTGCCCCTTAAAGAAGTCTGAGCAACTTAGTATTGTGCCAACCTTTGTACACGTTTATGTTATCTGAATTTTGTATTTAAATCGCTAATCTGTGGTTTAAATAGATTATTGTGCATTATTACATTATTACATTATTATTACATGCATCTGATAAACCCTTGGGAGATATTATCAGAAGACATGGTGTTAGCTTTCACTGTTATGCTGATGATACTCAGCTCTATATTTCTT
>JAUYWG010000018.1:351045-366169 GCA_034779775.1 Enteromius afrohamiltoni | reverse complement strand
GATAAATAAATAGTTTAATCTGGTCATTATACATTACCATCACTCTGTTCTTCTGTTTGATAATGTTCAGTGCTTTGCTACGATCTGTATTGTTAAAAGAGCTGTAGAAATAAAAGTGATTGGTTGATTGATTGATACTGTACAACAGAAGAAGCTGTGGTAATCCTGTCATATTTAGCTCTGCTCATTTGCTGTGTGGTAAATTTATGTTGTGCTGCTAAAATACCACAGGGTTACCACAGGACATTTTTGTAAGACACGCAGGAATATGTGTGCTGTTCTCAGAGCTGTAGTAAACCACAAACATACACCTCAGCACTGTTAGCAATGATTGTTCACCTCTGTATGAGCGGGTAAATCAGCAAAATCAGTTGGATATATAAGTCTGCATGAACATACGTGAAATGCCTTTGCCTTTGTGTGGAGTTAAAGCACAAGACAACTCTCAGCGGTCTGTCATTATACTGAGTGCACTTTTCCTAGTGCACTAATTCCTGCACATATTCTTTTGTGTTTAGGTGTGCTGCTGGAAATACAGGAATCATGAGGGCATCAGGTTCAGTCTTGTCTGTTTCTTAAGGAAATAGTATTACAGTCAAAATGCATTGAAGATGCTCATTCACAGCCATATAAACAAATACAGCAGTCTGATGACTCTGGAAGTTTAAAAAATGCAGTTTATGTTGTGTAGAATACAACATGGGTCATGAGGGTACATTTTTTTCAAAACTGAGATTTCTGTATCATCAGAAATAAATAATCTGTCCATTGATGTATGTGTAGATAATAAAAAACATGATTATTTAAGCAAAATACATTTCAACATGTCAAGCAGGGAATTCTGGGAATATCAGGTTACAGTTTTTAACTGTAAATTATCATTAATTCTGAAAACTGTAAAACTGTAAAATTACATTAAATGTCTGGTGAGATGTTTTACAGTTTTTCCCTGTATACAGTATGAAAACTAATAAGCTTTTTTTTACAGTTAAACTACAGGTATTCTTCTGTTGTTCTAAAATGCACTCATGTTTATTGCAAACCTACATCAGAGAAGGGTTTGTTTTTCTTGGCATGTTTTATGCAAACACAGCTCTCTCAGGTGAGCCTCCGCATTCACTCACACGTGAACAATCTGCCTCATGATGTCAGATTTTTGTGAGTTGTTCCTGAAGCCTGAAACAGAGCCGTGAGGTCTGTATGAACTGTGTATGTCGTGCGTGACTTACATGAAATTGACGCAACCGGTGCCGGGCGGAGGAGCGATCCAGATGAAGCTGAGGCTGGTGGAGGGCAGGTGACTGACGTGAGATGCCACCACGCTGCACACAAACTGAGTCCCGAACTGCCTGTCGGACATCACCCCTGACACACACACACACACACACACACACACACAGAGACAGAGTTTGACATGTCAGATAAAACCCCTCTGCTGCTTGTGGAAATCAACACAAAACAAGCAGTTTGCCTGCTACATAGAAACAAGATTTCCAGAAGGTCTTGCACTTATATTTATTTCTGTGGAAGTAAGAGGTCATGTTAATCCCAGCTGGGAAACATTGTGCAAATGAACTTTTTCACCCAGCAGAGCTCTGAATGAAGAATCCTTTTTTTTCCCTTTCAAATATATGACGTATGATTGTGAGACAAATGCATAAATCCTGCTATGTTTGTATTCCTTTTTAAAAGCACCCAAATGTGAATGAATAAATCCGCACAGTCAGTGGTGTGTTTCTGAAAATACTAAAAAGATAAACAGAATGTTAAAATACAGTTAACGAAGAAAAGAGAACACACACACACAATGGGGTTTTCCATGTTTTATGGGTTCATTCTATAAGAGTTATGTTTTTTCTACTGTACAGACTCTATTTTCAATCCCCTAAACCTCTCATACAAAACTACAGAACATTTTTACATTCTCAAAACACATATTTTTGTATGATTTATAAGCTGTTTTCCTCACTTAGATAAAAAAAAGTCCCCTCAAGCTCAAGGATTTTGGATCTCGCCATCTTTGTGAGGACATTTCCTCATGATCTGACAGCAAATCTGCAATTGCAAATCCAGTTATTATCCAGATGGGTTCCTGAAAGTCTGAACTCAAATCTGACTCAAACCATATGCTGATGGTTTACAGATCTTTACAGATGTATCTCAGTCTGGAAGCTCTGGTTTTTAAGTTGTCTTTTGTGTGACTCTTCACACGACACACTACGATCACGAGATGGAAATGCCAGAAGTATTCATATATAGTGTTCAAACACAGCTGAAGCTGATGATTCTGGAAGATCACTATATTTCAGTTTTCAATTTCAAACACTTTATTTGTCGCTCAGGGCCAGTTCACAGGGTCCTGTAGAGTACACATACACATATATAAGAGACATCACACATGATGTGTATTAATAATCTGACACAATCCAAAAACATATCAAATATGCTGCTTTTCTCGGAGCACTTGTTTGATTTGCCAGCGAGATGATGCTTACATACTTATATTCAGATAAATGGTAACTGTTTCTGTTACTGCATAAATGCTTAAATCAATGCTTGTTATTTAGTTAAAATGTAGATGGTTTAAATCAGGATAGACAGAGGATAGAGAGCAGGCAGGAAATGTCTATGGCTTTCTGGATTTGTTTCAGACCCCAACCACTTATTAAAAAGATATAAAAACCGAGCGATGCTGACAAGCTCCGACCAGTTTTCAGTGTTTAGAGGGAATGATCTCCTGTCAGTGTTAACAGGCCTCAGTGTGCTGATATCATCACTCACTCGCTCGAGGAGAAAACCGATTGTTTCCATTTCATTTATGATGTCCAGAGTAAACTTCTCTCACAGGACTGAAATAATGGCACCAGTCAAAGCATAAACAATGTGTGCGTTTCCTTTCACATGCAGATATAAGACCAGAGCGCCGTCGGCCGTGATTAATGGCAGTCGAGCGACCTGCGATCTCCCACGGCCACCCGCACTCCAGATGAATAAAGTCCTCTGCCCTCCCACTACTCTGCCTTCACGTACACGCACACTCCGCTCGATGGCCTCGTCTGAGATTTTCACTCCAAATGGCCTCTAAAACGTGAGGAAAGATGATTTGGCGCACAACAGATGGGCACGGGGTGGCACAGACTGGCACGCATGATGCTCACTGCTGCTCATTAAAATGCAGATTCATAATTTCAACCCAACACATATTAGTAGAATAAAGCAGTCTGAGTCATTACCGTTAACCTCAGTGCTGCCATACAGCAGCTCAAATCTGTAGCTCCGGTAACGAGTCATTGACAAACGTTTTGAAAAGCTGAAAGTTAAACTTGCACTAAACGGAAAGTGTTGTTGAAATATGAAGGGTTTTCAATAGACGTGTTGAAGGTCTGTGAGGATGTTTGCTCATCTATCAAGTGTCACTTCAAGAAAAGAGGCTTTCTTTCCTCCATCCTGCACCACCCTCATCTCCGACTCTCTGAGCTTCAGCGTATAGCTTCCACTCGCTCGTCATCCATCAAGCGACAGCAGGGTATGAATATTTATTAATCAAACATACAGTATGTGAACGGGTGGGTTAGTGAGATCTAGATGTGTCTGGCCTTCCTAGAAAGACGTTCGGAGAACATGACGTAGTGTTGCGTTTTATGGAATCGCTGGCCAAAAGTCACTTTGTTCCCCTGAGAAACTGACCCGAGGTCAGAAACTGGAGGTCCAGAAGCTTCTCGATCACTTGGCAACCCTGCACTGCTTCGCCATTGGTCCGTTTCATAATCTGCCAATCATCCTACACTGCCATTGTCATGCCGATGACAGAAGTTCTCTTTGTGTTGCCAGGAAGAAGCTGTGTGCCCGACTCTGAGACGCAGGAGCCCGGGGCTGCGGGAGTGGGGGCCGACACAATGCAGAGAGGATTATTGGCCAGAAGACAATTTGGCCACCTGGGAGATATTGTGTGTGATCTCCGATCATATATTTTCACTGCAGCATGCATGCACTGACTGCTCCTGATGCCCTTTGCACTGCAGTTGTTTTGCTCTTGATCTTTCTGAATGCTGAACTGTGGACTTGGACCTGCACCAGCCGCCCAATGAGCCGTGATACTATAGAAATACAGTAGAAACGAGGGAAGGCTTTTCTGTGTCGGACTGGCCATCTGGAGCCGATCCCAGCAAATCTAAAAAAAATAATAAAAGCACTGATCCACAGCGTTGTGTTTAATAACAGTAGTGTGGTCTCTAACGTGATCATTAAATATCATTATCACCGCTTCTACCGCACACAGGTGACCCCATGACCTTTAATCCTAACCGGTGCTGGGTCAATCGTGATTTGTCTTTGCACTGAAAAATGATGTTGTGAAGGGTGTGGTTCAATAGTTCATTATACAGCAGTTAATTAGGGTCATTTAATTTCATTTGCTGCTGTCTCGCAGCGGAACTGGAGCATTTCTCTGTTTCTATCAGCTTATTCAACACAACTTACTCAAAAAAAAGCAAAAAGCTTTCCGGTGTTGGTGTACATTTCTTTTCTTCAGTAAAAATCTGTTCTGCTGCCCTAACCCTAACCCTAACCTGACTGGATGCTTTGACTTCCAATTGATGACAGTAAATTAAAAAAATAGCTTCTGACTTATTTCTTCCCACTTTGTGTCCTCTCTTTCTCTCTTCAGCTAAAATGCTGTTACTGTTAGAGCTGGATAGACTTACATTTACATTTTCATTTAGCAGACGCTTTTATCCAAAGTGGACAGTGGAAGCAATCGAAATCAACAAAAGAGCAATAAACTTACAGACTGCAGTCCCTTACTGATTCCAGAATACATGACAAATATTGAAGGTAGTAATGTAATCCATTATATTACACATATTAGGTAACATAGTCTACTTTTTGATTACTTTTAGATAACTTTTAACATAACCAGTTTACTAAACTGATTTAAATCGGATAATATTGTATTATCTATTAAGAATGTTATTAACAACGTGAATTAAGCATCACATTAGGCCAAGGTTTCCCAAGCTGAGGGTTTATGAAGGAACTGCAGGGGGTTTGTGAGTTTAATGAAACGCTAATAATCAATTAAGTTCAAACCAATCCTTTTAGTCAGAATAAAACTCTTACTAAAAATTCAACAATTTATTGCTATTATGTGAATATAAGTAACCAATAAAACGTAACTGTAGTCGGATTACAAGTGTTTTAAAATGTAAATGACTACAATTACAAAGTCCTTCATTTTCGGAATCTGAACCAGATCACTTGTAACGACTCTTCGCCGTTTTAGGCTGGATTCAGCTTCAGTGACTTTCAGAAGGAATGGCGATCAGAATAAAGTTGAGGTGAAAGACAGAAGCAATGTCAAAAGTGGTCCGGTGCCAGAGGGCCTGTTCCGTCACGGACGCAGCTGAAGCTCTTCTGTCTCTCCTGGGAGGCATTAGCACTAATTTGAAGTTTAATTTGATGTGACTCCTCAGCTAATCGTGCGAGCTAGAAATTAATTAATCTGACTTGACTTGTGCTAATTTGTGAGGGCCGCGTTCCCTTCGGAGGCCGTAAACAGACCAGAGCGGCGAGGCCGGCGGAGACGGGCAGAGACACGAGCGTCTGAGACAGGTGGGACGGGCAGGCCTGGAGAACGCATAATTAACAGATCAGGGCATGCCAATAAGAGAAAAAACACTTTTCCAACAACATTTGGGTCACTAGTGCCCTCACGGATGCCTTATTTAAACCGGATGACAGGGTGGGACGCTCGCACAGATGGGCTTTTAGAAGCAGAAATTTAAAGATGGTTTTTCTTTCAACCGAGCCATTTAAAGCTTAGGTAAGTGCACCTCATTCCTCCTCCATTAGAAGCCTTTCTCAAGGGCTCTTCTTCTGTTATCCTCAGAGGAGCTTTAAAAATTGATCAGAAAGTGAAAGCGCATCCTAGAAAACATGTAGGTGTTCACAACATCCAAGAAAAAACAGAAGAGAGGCGAAGAGGGACGTCGGTGCACTGTGATGAACGGGAGCTCTGGATCTATACTGACTAACAGCGGCTGCGTCTCAATCAGATTCAGAAAACTCTTTCCTGAGCTCTGGAACATGCACTGCAGATGAGAACATCGATGATTATAGTGAATTACTCAAATTACTGGTTTTATGTTCAAAAAGTACTGACACATAAATTGCTTCACCAAGTTTTATACTTAAATAAATAAAATGACTTTTTATTTGCATAAACCAGGGGTGTCAAACTCCGGAGCCCTGCAGAGTTTAGATCCAGCCCTAATTAAACACACCTGCTCCAGCTAATCATGTCATCCAGGCTTTTTGAAAACTACATGGTGTGTGTGTGTGTGTGTGTGTGTGAGGTTTGGTTTAAATATCCTGGTGGGCTCTTAAACAGACTCATGAAGGGCTGAGGGGCTGTTTGACACTAAAACAATAACATTACCAACGATGTCTGGATTTTAAATGAAGTTTATCTAATAACAAGTACCAAATGTTCAAAAACAGCTTTGAAAAAATTTCATAAAATGGCAAACCTCACATTAGCCATTAAATAAAGATGAGGAATGGTTATATGCATTTTATACGCAGCATTGATAATTCTAGATGTCCTATCCATATTGTTTAAACGTGAAGAATCCACAAAAGCTGGTCATTAATTTACAGCAGATAATACAGACTGGTTCTGTTTCAGTCCAGACAGAAGCTGCTCACAGACTGAATGTGAGAGTGTCTCTGACAGCAGGTGGCGCTCATAGAGCAGCAGAATTACGGCTGTTTACCGTAACCTCTGGACAGGGCTGTAATGTGATTAAACACTGCTTCGTAAGGTATTAAAGGGAGTATTGATTGATATGTTCTTTTGAAATCTTACAGTTTTCTTTTGAAAAATGGCTGTAATCAAAAACAGTTTTAGTGATCATTAAAATATGAAATGGTTTAATACTAACCCATGGGGAATTTTATCATGATTTATTGTCAAACCGGTAACCCTACGCACAATGCACCACACAAACCAGTGAACACTTCATGACAAGTATATCGTTGGTATTTTAAATAAATATTGAAATGATGGATTTCAAGGCTGATGCAGAACAGCAAAAATACATAAATATCCAAGCAGTACAATATTTATAAAATGTCATCAATAATTTGCTGCTGAGCTCAGGACAGAGTGTAGAATATTTGGGTCAGGGTTCTGAAGGGCCATGTGAATACATCTAGATTTACAGGGATAGTTCACCCAGAGTCTTTCAAAGCCTTAAGACCTCTGTTCATCTTCAGAACACAAGTTAAGATATGTTTTATGAAATACAAGAGCTTTCTCACCTTCCAAAGACAGCAAAGGAACTATCACGATCAAGGTCAAGAAAGATATCAATCAATCCATCACTTTTATTCATATACCAAAAACATCAGCAAAATAGTCCAATCGCAATTTTATGAATTAGCGTGTTGTGCTCTCCACAATTACTTTTTATAGAGACAAGGAATGGAGTATGAATTAATGAATTACGTTTAATGTCCGCTCCTCTGTTCCATATAGTCATTGTGCCACTTAATTGCCCTGCATGTATAGTATATCATTGCTTTGAAATACAGTGTAAATCAGTTACATCAGTTACTCCCAGCTGATCCCTGACTTTACGTGTTACTTGAAGAGATAAATTAATTACAGCATGTTTGAGATAACAGCGGCACTAATGGCTACGAGTGTCTACGGGCTATATGTGTTCTACAGCACGGAGCTGCAGAGACGCATGTGTAAAATGTTCACGAGTGGGTGAGCAGTGTGTGTGTGTGTGTGTGTAGCTGAGGGCCTGTCAGAGGAGTCAAAGAGCAGACTGATCACAGAGCTGCTGAGCTTTTGAAGTCTCTCAGGGACTGACAGCTCTTCAACCCCATGAGAGCACACACACACACACACACACACACACACACACTGTGAACCAAGAATGATGGCATAAAGCAGCATGCAAATGAAAGCAGACAGAGTAAATACAGGAAATGGCACCACTCCTGCTTCACAAACGCTCTCTGTTTTACTCCATTTTTGCTCCTTCACTTCTTCCACTCCATTAATACATTTTTTAATCTTTTGTTTATTTTCACCGGATGCGATGTTCACCCTTTCAGAACCCTTCGGGAACAGATGGTGATAATGACATTGGAAGAAACTACAACTTCCGGCAAAGAATCTGCAGAGTGTAATTAAATCTGAAACTTAAGACGTTTATATTCAGCATTAATTTGTGTGAAGATCCAGTCAGTGATGTGTGTTAACATTCAGCTACAACTGCAAGAAAAAGTTTTGTTTTCATTTTAACACACCAGACACAAACTCTGGGTACACTTTAAAAAGAAGCTGAAACCTTCCCTCTGCTGACATGTTTTCAGTGCGCTCACACACACACACATCCTGCAGTGATCTCTCAGTACAGCTACACAGAACACACCTCACAGCAACAACACCACGCTGGCAGACCTGGCCACAAACAATGGTGATGCAACGTTAAAAGTAAAAATCACATCATTACATTTCCTTTGAGAACGTCCAGTGTCCGCATTTATATTATATTGTTTGTCCCAGCTCTCTTCCATCTGACATGTGTCACTGTGTCCTCATCAGTCCAGCAATTGACAATGAGATAGAGACTGTAAAACACACTCCTTTTGACGAACAGTCCTGCGTTTCTGCTTCATCAATTTTATGAATAAAGCCCAATCTGTAATGAGCCTAATGTTCACAGAAAGAGGTGTTTCATTGAAACGAATGTCAGTGGTTTCATTTACATACTAAAGGAGCAGTTTACACCGGATTACATGATACTGAATGAGACGCCCTGTTTATTCTGAACAACTGTTTAATAATACTTCTCCCCTCAGTGTTTGGGTGATTCTGTGGAGATCAGATCACCTGCCAGTGAAGGAGTGTGTGCTGCTGTTCGTCACTGACCGCTCCAGACAGAGCCCTGATGAGCTGAAGACAGCAGACGGAGTGTGTGTGTGTGTGTGTGTGTGTGTCTGATACAGTATCTGCGCTGGCATCTTCTCTCAGCAGGACTCTGAGCTGTGTTTCACTGTAACTCACTGAGTGTGTCGGGCACAGCCTTCCCAAGCATACCCTAATGGATTCATTAGGACATTATAGAAACATCCGTGCTGATCTAAATGAACACATTCCCTTCTGAGATTAATTAAACCTGGCATAAAATGCTACTTAATTTATTTAATGGAGCTAACTGATCTTCTGAAAGCCAGACGCTGGTAAGTGGATGCTAGTCACCAACTACACTTAATGCTTGCCTATGAATATTAATAGATTACGTAGGCGGATGTTCCTGGAAGGTTACCTAACAACGTCACCTAGATTCTATGTCATAATTTCATAAACAGCATGAAAACTATTGCATGTTGGGTGTATTTGGAACAAGCTCAGTGTAAATAAAAGGAAGTAAAAAAAAATGGGAAAGAGCAAGATCTTTGCTTGTTTTATTAGTTCTGTGAATAGCAATCGGCCTCTAAACTAAATCCTGCAGCTATACCATGTTCTTCAAAGATGTTCTGTGTCAGTATCATACAAACTCAATATCTAGACTTGTTTTCTAGACTTCACCATACGGTCTGGATTATGTGCATGTATCTGGATCTTCTGTACCCGCTCCAAACTCCTTCAGAATGATGTCCACATTACACAAGCTCTCATACCACACACACAGAGGAGAACATCAGAGCTTCTCAGAATCATTAAACCAGTCTCAAACAATACTGCAGTCCATCCACACATGGTGTGCTCCCCTGTAATGTCTGCCAGGATACTCCCAGGTTATGAGCATTCATTGATATACTTGGATTCTGTTTCAAGACTTACCGAAGCCAAAGGCTGGAGACGCAGGGATGGGAGACGACTGGACAGACGTGGAGGTGTAGAGACCGGTGACCAGCAGCCCATCGAAGTAAGTGCTGGTGGAGATGGTCACTGCAGACACACAGAGAGGACAGAGTCAGAATACACTGACCAGTGAGGTCTGAGAAAACACAGCAAGGTGATTGTGAGAGGCCTTCAGATTATTCAAGGTAAGAAAACAGTTTCCATCTTAAAAGTCTACTTCATTATCGTTTGAGGGAAAAATGTTCATGGGGCATGAGAAGAAATATGAGCAAACTTGGTAGTACATTTAGATCCTATTTGGACTGATTCAAAGATCGATTTGTTTGCTGCTAATTGACGAGACTCAAATTATCAATGTGATTTGAACAATCTGAACAATACTCTTCTTTTGGGAAAATAAAAACCATAACAAACCACATTAGGTCAAGGAATTAAGGAGTTCAACAAAGATCACAAAGATCAACATCTGAGTAAATAATGTACAGTACAAAAATTACTAAATTAATTTGTTCTAAAATATACAGCAACAACAGACAACAACAGCAGATGATGTTTGGGAAGAATGATAGGATACATCTATGAACTCGTGGTGCTTTCACTGAGGTCCTGTAGGGTTTGGAGAGTGACAGAAAACAGGTGTAATGTCACATGAGAGAAGACAACAGCTCATTAATCTGTCAGTGCGATACACTGCCTATCACGCTCATAAATAAACACAAAAAAGCATCAACTGGAAATGCAATATGCTTCCTCAAAAACATCACTGACTACTCAGTTAATTACAGTTTCAGTAACAAGCACACATACAGAGCCTAGCCAACGCATGCATTACTCCAAGAGTGTTTCTCGTTGATTTGTACAAACTGATTGTCTGTAGTAATCAGCAGGCAGCGGTCCAGAAACACTGAATGTAAAATAACCCAGAGTGCTCCTGAAGAGCTGAGAGAGAGCAGATGTGTGTCCAGATGTGTGTCACCAGAAGGCAGCCGTCAAAAAGACATGTTCACACGGAGAAGATGTCACTGAACGCTGTGAGAAAATACTGTATATCTTAAGAGAGAGTGAGAATGACAGCCTTGACATTCTGAGTCTGTAACCAAAGAACTGCAAACATAACCAAGACACATGCAGTCATACTCAGAAAAATTATGCTTAGTCAAAATTAAAATGAAACACCATTCTTGAAAATGTTCACGGCTTTGGTTTCTTTTGGCATTGCTCAAACCGGGAAGAATGTTTCCATTCTTGGCTTGCAAGAGTTTATGTGTTATTTTGATTAGTGTTTAAAAGAGCAGACGTGTTTGTGCTGAATCTTGGAGTTTCTTTAGGTTGAAGAGTAGACTTTTAAAAGCTTCTGTAAAAGCTCTTCGTTCCGAAAAGACAGAATGGACTGGTAATTGTGCTTCAAAAACACTGCTGGTTTAACCAATGTTGATTATTATTTTATATAAACAAATTACTAGAGACTCTGGCTATTTCTTTCTTTCTGAGTGCTTGAGGGAGAAGCGTGAGCGTTGTGTGTGTGTGTGTGTAGTATGTCTAGACGTGGATACAGTCCGTGGATTAAAAACATATCCCTCGTTCCTGCTTCTCTCCCCCTATGCCAGCTTCAATAATTCATCCTCTTACTGCCAGTGTAATATCTAGTCCTCACACTCTCCATTTTTCCTTTTTTTGTTTTTAACTGCATTATTCCTTGCCTCTCTTTCTAAACAAGTGCGGCTCAGAGCAGGATGCTGGCTTCAAATCCAATACAATGTGGACATTTTGTCAGTGCTTGAGAATTTCAGGCTTTTCTTCATGCAACAGTTTCAGAAGAATATACATAGTGGCTGCATTTAAGGAGCTTTAATAGTATCTCTGTGCTTTCTGGAGTTTTCAAGCAGATACAACGAGGGAGTTAATATTGGCAGAATTGTAATTTCTGAGTGAACTCTTCCCTTAAACGTCAAGAAAATGCACATGCACGTCGACAAATTCAGAGCCCGGATAGCGTTTGCTCTGCTCACACGAGGCACCTCGGGCTCAAAGCATCGCTCCCTCAAGAGCGCAGCGCTTTTCATGCAGGAGAAGTATTCGAAGGCGGGTGGGAGTGCAACGCGAGCAATTGGGCCAAGAGGTTATTATGAGCAACAAACAGCACGGTGGAGGAGGGAGAAAACAGCGATGGAGGGACGTCTGGAGAGGCCCGTGGAAAAAGAGTGATCGATGAAAATGAAAGACGTAAATAATTCAGAAATCCATCTGAAAGGGGAGCAGAAGCGGGGGAAGGGAGGAGAAAAGAGGAGAACCTGGTAACTCATAAAAACAGACGTATTCACCTGCGGGGGTTTGCATGCGCTTTGATGAGAACTCTTAACATTCACTCCACACCCGCACACACTCAAACTCTCCCGATGAGCAAGATCTGACTGTCTTTAGCAGAAAGAGACGACGAGAAGCGGCAGGTACGATCTCTCTCTTTGTTTCTACGCTGTCCTAACCATCATGCAATATAGATGGTGCAGTGTAGTACGCCTCATTACCAACACTCACCGCCACGCTGCTGCTCAAGTATTGATAAAGCTCGGGCCTGGATAGCATCCCCGGACTCGCTGACATTAACAGAGGGGGCTGTTTTGTGTTGCGGAAGAGCGCCGAACTGAAGAGGAAGGGCCATGTTGGGTTCTCTGAGAGAGGTTCAGCAGGTTCAGACACGGACGGCTCTATATGTGTGTTTCCATCATCTGAGCAGCACCTGGTGGCACCCTGAACGCCAGACGCAGGAGCAGAAGAGTGAAGAGAGAGCAGTTGGCAGGACTGAGCATTACCTCACTCCTAGTTAACAGCATGGCAGAGGAATAACGCCTGCCAGTGAGTGCAGTGAATATCAAACCTTAATGCATTTGCAACAGTCGCTTCTAGTCGAACAGTGCATTTATATACAGTCAGACCAAAAAATATGCAGACACCTCGTTATCACAGTTTACTCGCTGTAGTATAGGAAATGGTAATAAAATAAGACAAGAACTCAACTGTGTCAGAAAAAAATTCATCTTGATGATGTCAGGTAACTCTGAAAGAAAGGTACATACTTAGACTTATATTTAAGTACACAACTAAACAATACTGCTTAATTTAGTTCAGTCTGTGGTGTAAAAAGGTCGCATTAGCAATTAAATAAAAACATGCTCAGGTCAAAGCGTCTGAAGGATGCTGGTAGTCCACTTTATAATGTGTCACGGTTTACTTTATTTTGCTACCCTGGGTTATGGAGAGAATGTTTAGGGCAGAGAAACCTTGTGAGGAACCAGATTAGAGGATCAGAATCAGCAACACGGATGAGATGACAAAGAGTGAACTCCTGATTCTGGTCATCATAAACATAATCATCAATCCAGCCGTTTAGAGTGCCACACTTCCACCTCTGTGTCTGTCAGAAGATACAGGCAACATGAGAGAAATGTCACCTCGTGGCCCTCTGAGCCGTGTTTGACATCCCACTGGAAGCCCGGAGTGCCCTTGAGAAGCCGGAAGCGGGTCGAGGCCACCAGCAGCGGCTCTGGCCATCTGTTCCCCGGCCGGACCAGTCTCAGAGCCATGTCCCTGCCGCTACGGTCCGGTGCAGCTGATCCGGGCCGCGCCACGCGTATCCATCAGCCTCGGTGTGGAGTGTGTGATGGGCTCACGTGTGTCGGTGACAGCTGGATAGCACTTATCAAACTGTGATGATTCTCTTGCGTAACCCTCCATCGCCTCTCTGCCCTGCTGGCCGTGCCATCTGCTGTTGTGAGGGCCTGTTGCTGTCAAACACGCTCGATCGCTCTAACAAACATTAACAGGTCGGCTTCCTGAGGAACAGCTTCCTTAATGATGCTAATAGATGCTAACCTCCCTCCACATTTGCTCTGGACACCAGTAAAAACAAAACAGAAGGCAGAGGTGATCGTGTTATTCCAGGAGGAAAGTCGAAAGCTTACGCCATTTTAAACAAGCAGCTTTTATTTAAAACTTAAGTTTTAAATTGTGCAACCTGCGATCTGGTTAATATCTGTCTTGAAACAGAGCATGTGACACTAATGAGAACATTTCCCAGACCGTTTGACCCGAGATAACTGCAGTGACCAAGAGACCATTTATTGGCTCTGACCAGCTTGATATCAAAAGGTTTACGATTATAAGTAAGCAAGTTGTTTTTCATTTCTTCGACTTTTGATACAGTACATGGCCAAAAGTAAAGATGGAAGGTCCCTTCCAGTTTGGCTTTCCCAGTAATTTCTTAATCGTACACATGCAAGTGCTTCAGGCTTTGTGGAGATGGTTCTTTTCCAGCGAGTCAATATCCTTGTGCACACGAGAGAGTCTGCTGGGGAAGAACTGCCCTGCACAAAAACACAACTTAAAACCTTTGACCTGATCATACGTACCATTTTTCCCAGATGTTTCCTGGCCAGGATTTCTATATTGCCTAAACATATTGGCTTTGTTTGCTTGTGCAGACCAATCGATGTGTGACTTTGTTCCTTATGTTTTCAAAATGCTCACAAGGTACTTTGAATCATTTTTAATCATATTTGAAATCCTGGCATGGACGTGTCCAGGAAAAATGGCACATAAGGTCAACCTGTGCTAACGTTAACATTAATGCCTCATAATCCACATTGAGATGCTCAGGGCTGGTTAAGAGAATGGTTTTCCTGTAAGAGAAAGTACGTACCCAACCCTGCCCCTGTAGAGCCATCGTCCAGCTGTAACTCCGACGAAACACACCTGAACCTGCTCCTCTTCAGAGTTGTATGATAATTACGGGCAGGAGGAGACCTCTGACTTAAAGATACACCGCTGTACCTGATCCTGTAACTGAGTATCTGATCCTGCTCGATTGCTCCTGCGGCTGAGAGTTTGCTGTGAGTTTGTAGCGTGTGTTTGTAGCTCTGTAGCTTTCTTTTTCTGTCATTTACTAGCTGCTGTTTATAGTGATAAATATACAACTAGCTGCCTCGATATTTCCTATAGTATATATCAAGCCTATCTTTTTGTTGATCATTCGCATTCACTCTTTAAACTGCGAGTGCACCTCGTTATAAGTATGGTAGAACTATCACTTCTACCACAAAAGACTGCTTGGTAAGTTATCTCAATTTATCTAAATTTTTGAGCATGTCCAATAGCGCAAAAAAACTTGATGATGCAACAGAAACCATACACTCTCTCTTTTCTAGCACTTTAGATAGAGCTTAAGAAAGGTAAAAGAAAACAGTG
>JAUYWG010000018.1:331379-348997 GCA_034779775.1 Enteromius afrohamiltoni | reverse complement strand
TGACCACACGCTCGTTTGTCCACACCAGCACATCTGCAGCAGCAGCAGCAGAGTTAACACACACACACACACACACAAAGAAACCGTGAGCGAACCGGCGCGCTCACCTTTGACCTCCACCTGGGACTCGTCTCGTCTGCGCTCCAGCTCTTTCCGGTCGTAGTTCAGCCGTCTCAAACACATCACACCACACTGAAAACTGTTCCTGCAGAGCCGGAGAAACACGGTTTCAGTTCAACACCACAGTTTAATTCAAGACAGCGAAACTTCAACCTCACGAACAAAACGACATTGTGTGTGTATATTCAAATAGAGCATATTTCCCAGTATCACTGAACTACCGCAGGCTCATGAGCAGAAGAGAAACATTTGCCTGGAACTCTAAATCGTTCAGTGATGCGTCTGCTTCTGTTGAGTCACGAGGCTGTAGCGCTTCAGTCTTCCTGTATCTGGAAGATCTGGATCCTGTAAACTAACATCAAACATCCGAGATGCTCTAGAAACAGAATTTGGAGTTTGATTGACAGCTGTTATTGCGATTGGCTGAGGGCAGGAGTACACGCCTCACACTGGAATGAAACGGTTATTTACCGCTAATCTGGGTGTGGTTTAGCGGGTGTGTTCTGGACGAGCTGTGAATGTGTTCACGGTCTATTACTGTAATCGAGGCGGAACACCCCACGGCACATTCAGGTTAGTGGCACTACTGGAGGTCAGGACACTGACCTGTGGAAGCTGTCCACCATTTTGAGCTGACTGCGCAGGTCTTTTTTGGTCAGGTGATCCAGCATACGGGCGTCCACCAGCGACTCCATGAAGTAGCTGCGGTACTGAGGTAAACCGAGGCTGGGCAGCCAGTCGTTCCCGATCCACTCGTGGTTCATGTCTCCGTAGGCCAGGGTCTGAGAGTCACAACACAAACATTCAGAACACAGAAACACACACCACCCGCAGCACCTCAAACACATCAGATCAGAGACAGCTGCTCTTAGGATGAAACCTGCCGCTGCTCTCCACAAACACACAGAGCTCGTGATGCAGCTCCGCAAAGCCATCACTACAGACACGGCCAGCTCACATCTCACTCAAACTAAACACTGCTGAAGTCAAAGGTGAGCTGGACGAGTTCCTGACGGGTTCTCCATGAAGCTATCAGAAGAGGAAGACAAACCTGGGCCCAGCTGCCCTCCTCATCCTCCTGGTGTTAGCGGGTTAGCATGTGGAGCGAGAGAGGAGTCAGTCGTGGAAATAAACACAACGTGGTACAGTAAATCAGCACAGCGCGGCATACAGCGACGCGCGCTAGCATTAGCGACTGACCGTGGGCGGCGTGGCGGCCAGACTCTCCATCTCCTCGTGCGTGAGCCAGACATTCCCAGAAGACTACAGAAATAATCCGTGAGCGAGTGAGAAAAGATGAGTGACAGAAGACATTAGTAGAGCAGAGCCGCAGGAACGTTAGTGAAGGTGATCACAAACATCCATCAGGTGTTAATGTGTGAGGCATGCGGAGAGAGAGAGAGAGAGAGAGAGAGAACACGGTAAAACCACGCTTCTGCCACAAACCTGAGCACCTCAACCACCAATAACCCTCCGAGGAGCCGGAGGAAAAACCTTCATTCAAACAGGATTTAAAAACTCTGTGTTTGTTTGTTGTGGATGTTTATGGGCTGGCCGGAAACACACGTCTCGCTGTACGTCTACGGATTACAGCTATGATGCTTTTCATAATCATTAGTATTACTACTAGTGAATAAAACCACATCAATTACTACACAGAAACAAAACACATTTTTAGCTCTTCTTGCTAGAGTATAATTATAGATTCACATAATATTAATTAACTACATGTACTTCCTGTATAGTTCTGGTTAGGAGCAGGTCATTATGCATAATTAATTGTAATGATAATAATGAATGAGCACAGAAGCGCGTCTCGTACCGTTCTGGAGGTAGGTGGCGCTGACGGGCTGGTCAGAGACATGATCTCCTGAATGGCCAGGCGTAGTTTGAGGCGGTGCAGAGGGTTACTGATGCCGATCTCACGCTGGATCTCAGTGTCGGACAGAGCAGACATGATGGCTCCGCTCTTCACATTAGCACGGCACGCCGCTACGTACCACGCCGGCATCCCCACCCACAGCTGAGAGAAGACAACACCGGCATTAATACCGCACACTCTCAGCTCCTGCTGCGGGGACATCTGAACCGTTTCAAACAAAGCAGGGTGCGGTTTATTGTGATGTGTAATAGCGCCCCCTAGAGTATAACCGTGAAAACACAGGACATTGTGTTTGGACACGTTGAAGAGTCATCATTAATAAAACCCCAACCGCTTAAAAGGTTAACGAAAGAGCCTTACATCCAGCCAGACAGAGGCCTCTAGCTCAGTACCCTCTGCTTTCGCTCTCACACACGTATAGAATATATATTTTAATGGATGTTATTATCGTTGAGCCAACCAAGAAAAGTCCTTGTTATGGCAGTAAATAAACACATGACCGGCTCCTGCGTGTGATGAAGATGATGATGGTGGTGATCTTACCTCCAGCCACACCACCACCGTGGGCCCGTCCCACTGAGCGAAGGGCAGACCCTGACGACAGGCCTCCTCCAGCAGCTCGTGTCTGCAAACATCACACAACACATCATGAGCAGGTGAAGAACAGCACCACTAACAGCCCAGAAGACTCTCCATCACGTGCTGATCAGTGAAGATTTTTGGGAGACCCGTGTCTTTTTGCCGGGATAGACGTGTTTTCTATTTTCACAAACTCATTCTTCTCTAAACGGGATGTTTAGAAACATTTCATGACAAACTGCAGAGAAGGCATCAGCGTATCTACTGCTACTGAAGGCCTGAGATGAGAGGAGGAGGAAGACCAGCATGCATCAGAAGAGTTCAGTCCAGGAGTAAACCAGACCCCTAATGCACTTCAGCAGAGGAGACGCCTGGATGCTTAAACAGAGTCCAAATTCAAAATCTCTCTTTCAAGTGCAGAAATGAGAACGTTCTGGAACTATCCTACTGTAGCGTAAAGCAGAACTAACACGCCTATTATTTTACAGTACAGCTGTACGCGACTGCCTTTCGTGTCCTTTCGGCATTATTTTTATTATTATATTCTCATTTACATTTCTTAAACATTTCTGGGGTTTTCTAATTCCTCATGTGTTTGTTTGTATGCTGAGATTATGGTTATCTGGGTGTTAGCGCAGCAGACGTAGCAGGGAAAGCGTTTGTTAGCTCCAGCACATCACAGCAAGCCTGAGACGTGCAGGGTTTCATTCCCATCATGCTTCACGACGGTCACTTACCCTGACTTTGTGCTATGAGAGAGTGTGTGAGGAGAGAGAGGAGGGAAAACAAGCATGATGAGCCACTGAGAGACTGATGGGAAGCAAACAATCACAACAGGGAACACAACTAAAACAGTGGCTGTGGCTGAACAGAAGCAGAGATGATGGCAGGAGACCGGATGGACTGGACTTGATTTTACTTCCTGCCGTGTCACTCACTTTTTCTGCAGTTTTCGGTTCTTCTCTGCAGGGCCACCCAGTTTTCCGAGTGTCATGGTGTCTTGAGAGCTTCCTCCATCAGGCGTTCCGGCCAGCGCTGAAACACACACACACACACACACACACACACACATCACACACTGGACCCGTCTGCACCTGCAGCAATAGTTTAAACTGCTACATCCAGTGCATGTATACTCAGTGACAGATCATTCATTAGGATATTAATGTTCCATGAAGATATTGTAAATGTAGACAGACCTGGCCCCGGAGACTCTTTCCCCGCCGGACCGGGCCGACCCTTCTCTTTCTTGGCGAACAGCCGGCCGATGGAGGACTTGATGCTCTTCTTCTTGGCTCCTTTGTTGAGTGAGTCCTGACTGCTGTTACTGCTGCTGGGATTACTGCCCGCTCCGTCCTGCAGCCCGGCACTGGACACACACACACACACACACACACGTGTCACAGCTCTGCTCCTGTATCAGCGCTCTGTACCAGCAGTGGTGCGAGACCCACCCCCGGATGTCCCGGATGTCCTCGTGGCTGGAGGTGTGCAGAGCTCCTTTATGGAGTCTGGAGGAGGACGGCGTGGACGGAGGAGACGTCTCGCATCTGATCGTGGCTTTATCGTCCTGTGCGCACTAAACACACACACAAAGCACTTTAACAGCAGCGTTAAACAGGTGTGCTTATACGAGAACAGAACAGGATCACTATTGTAACCAACTTTCAATTTGATAAAAATGTTTTCTCCTTCTAAAAACGGAAGGCATAAAACAAAACCAAGACATATTGGTGTGATAATGAATCTCATGGTTTCAGACTTTCTTCTGTGGAACACAAAATAAAAAGTGTTGCCGTTTAACTCCAGTTGACTTTCATCATATCTTTCATGTTCCTCAAAACAAAGCATGTTTGGAAACAAGTCTCAGGAGACAAATGATGACCGCTATCGTTTTCAAGTGGCCTGTTCATTTAAAGCAGCTGTCAATCATCTATGAATGTCTTTAGTACGCAAAAATGTCCCATGCTGCTTTTTTTTTAAATGCATATTTCTATATAAATTGTATAAATAATTGATTTATGATCAGGGGCTGGGAGGCATGATGGACAGGGTTGGGGACGAACCCAAGCAGCCAGCCCTACTTCTCTCTTATAACGGTCCATCACTTGAGTCAGGGTTTGGGTGGATGTTGATATTCTCAAAGTGTCTGGGGTGTGTGTGTGTGTGTGTGTGTGTGTTGTAGCGCAGACCTCGACATGCTAACATGAACAGAACAGCTAAATCTCACACAAGCTCTAGATTACCTTCCTACGATGCTTCCGCAAATCGCTAGGCTGTTGGAAGCGCAAGCAAATGGAGAAAGAAGAAACAGGAAGTTATCAGCGTTTCATGTTTAAGCACAGAAGCAGGTGAACAGCAGCCTATCAGCAGAGAGATTCAGAGACACAGAAACACACTGAGAAACACATCATCGCTGGGGTCATGCAGAAGAGGATCTCACACACACACAGCCAGACGACCATTCACTCTGGACGCTCACAACAAGCATGATTACTATAATGATAGAGATATGATTCTAAAGTATTAAAGTCACTTCCGGGATGATTTTTTCCAGCCAATCAGAATCCATCCTGCTATAATGAGAATTTAAAGAACTTCTGACACGGCGCTAATATCGTTATCTTTACAGTTTTTGTTCTGGGTATGAACAGGGCATAACACTTACATTTTGCAACCAAGTACTTCAGTTAAATATCTAAATATGAATTTCAACTAATACATAAATACATAGAAAAGAAATGGTTTCTACTGACGTGTTTCTGACCCACTGCTATCAATGTTCCTGGAGTTTATTTCATTTGAATGATTTCATGTTCATGATTTTAGATTCAATGATTGTTGATTTCTGTGTGTCCCAACATCTTTCTGTGGTCGTTATATGGTCTGTTGCCTGTTATTGGTCTTAGACTCACCTTCAAAGCATCCTGGGTGTATGTGACGACTTCTTTCAGATGCATCCAATCAGAGTTATTTTAAACACGGCCCAGACCCTCCAAGCCTTTCCATGGGTATAACCATGTTTGCTGTATACACATCTGAAGACGTTAAGTAAAGTACCTAACCTCTGTATAGAACGTCCCTCGCAGGGCCTGTTTTGGACTGTTAAAGAGAAACACTCACTCACTGCAATGATAGAGTTTAGAAGAGCCTGGACCACTTTTAATATAACTCTGATCAGATTTGTCTGAAAGAAGACAGACACATACTCCTAGGACTCTTACAAAGTGAGTAAGGTGGGATTTTGGGTGAACTAACCCTTTAATGGCATTATTTAAACCTAAATATGAATGAAAGTGAGCCGAGCGATCATCAGCTTCAGGAGTCCAGAGTAAACAGGCGTTCAGCTCGATCTTCTCTAGCTCTAATTGCTCATTTCCTCGCTGCCTCGTCGAGGGAATGGAGCAGGAAGTCCTTCAGTAAACTTCCTGTACAGCTTCCACAGAGAGAGAAAGTCAAGGGTTTTATTTCTGAAAAGCACACGACCATTCGGTCAGTTGTGGACGATACCTGCACAAACATAGGAGCACAGGACAGCAGAGGACTGCTGTACACTACACCCCTCAGGACACACGGCGCAGAGTAATGCTGGACACACACACACACACACACACATTACTACACACACTCCACACACCCCTCAGGACACACGGCGCAGAGTAATGCTGGACACACACACACACACACACACACACACACATTACTACACACACTCCACACACCCCTCAGGACACACGGCGCAGAGTAATGCTGGACACACACACACACACATTACTACACACTCAACACACCCCTCAGGACACACAGCGCAGAGTAATGCTGGACACACACACATTACTACACACACTCCACACACCCCTCAGGACACACAGCGCAGAGTAATGCTGGACACACACACACACACACACACACACACATCACTCCACACACCCCTCAGGACACACAGCGCAGAGTAATGCTGGACACACACACACATTACTACACACACTCCACACCCCCCAGGGCACACACACAGCAGGCTCACCAGGGTCATGACCCCCATGCGGTCCAGCTCGCGGCTGGGGCTGTGTGAGGGCCGGCGGGGCGTGGAGTGACCGGATCCGGGCGGAGAGGAGCTGTGAAAGGAGGGCTGGAGGGAGGTCATGGACCGGAAGTGGCCGCCCAGATCCTCTCCGCTGCCCACACGACTCTCGATCTCTTCAGCTCTCAGAGCGGTGCTCTCCTTCTCCTCCTGGATCATCCTGCAGCCGCACACACACACACACACACACACACGTCAGCAGCACCTTCATCTCAGTGTTTCTGGACACAGCATCCAGTCAGACGCTAAGGGTTCTAACATGTAATAATTGTCATCAGTCTGAATGAATCCAATCTGATTCTGTTTATATGAACCCGAAACATCTCCTTTACATGTGCATTCATTTACAAAACGCTAATAATGATGTCATCACTGGAGATACCGCTAGTATAACTACACTGCTCAAAAACAAAGGGAACACTAAAATAACATCCTAGATCTGAATGAATGAAATATTATCAGTTTGTGTGATTTTGTTGTCAGCACATTTAACTATGTAAAGAACAATGGAAATGTATTAACCTATGGAGGTCTGGATTTGGAGTCACACTCAACATTGAAGTGGAAAAACACACCACAGGCTGATCCAACTTTGATCTAATGTCCTTAATAACAAGTCAGAATGAGGCTCAGTAGTGTGTGTGTCCTCCACGTGTCTGTATGACCTCCCTACAACCCCTGGGCATGCTCCTGATGAGGTGGAGTCTGTGGAGCAACGTGGTCTTGGTGGATGGAGTGAGACATGATGTCCCAGACGTGCTCAATTGGATTCAGGTCTGAGGAATGGCCCTCATCCCACCTTCATGGAGTCTGTTTCTGACCGTTTGAGCAGACATGTGCACATTTGTGGCCTGTTGGAGGCCATTTTGCAGGGCTCCTCCTGTTCCTCCTTGCACAAAGGTCCTGCTGCTGGGTGGTTGTCCTCCTACGACCTGCTCCACGCCTCCTGATGTACTGGCCGCTCTCCTGGTAGCACCTCCATGCTCTGGACACTACGCTGACAGACACAGCAAACCTTCTCGCCACAGCTCACATTGATGTGCCATCCTGGATGAGCTGCACTACCTGAGCCACTAGTGTGGGTTGTAGACTCCGTCTCATGCTGCCGCTAGAGTGAAAGCACTGCCAGCATTCAGAAGAGACCAAAACATCAGCCAGAAAGCACAGGAACTGAGAAGTGGTCTGTGGTCAGCATCTGCAGAAGCACTCCTTTATTGGGGGCGTCTTGCTAATTGTCTATAATCTCTATAACCTGTTGTCTATTCCATTTACTCACCAGCATGTGAACAGTGTTGTCAATCAGTGTTGCTTCCTAAGTGGGCAGTTTGATTTCACAGAAGTGTGACTGACTTGAGTTACACTGTGTTGTTTAAGTGTTCCCTTTATTTTTTGAGCAGTGTATATCTTGACATAGCTAATGAGAAATGTGACTTTTTCTTTCTTTTAGCTTTTTTATATTATTCAGTTCAATAATTCAGTTCATTCACAGACCAGTTAGTGAGACAAACGTACACACATTTAAAAAAACAAATCTGTGTGTAAACTGTACACAAACATAGGCATCATGCCTCAAAGATTTTGTGTCTGAGAAATGAGTCATCTTTTCCCAGTTGTGTAGATTACGTCAGGTCTACATCAGCTGTTTCAATCCACATTCATTCACATCGAGCTCAATCTTAAAACATGGGAATGGGAAAATATTTTGATTGTTCCTCGAAAAATAAAGTTTTAATTTTAGGAGTACAGTCTGAATAATCCTAGGATAATATATTTCTGACACAATGTCTTCAAGCTAAATCTAACTTATTTTGATGGGTTGCTGACAACACCTTTTAGGTTCCTGAGTGTATATGACATCATTTCACTCAAATGAAACGGTAAAAGTCTAATGACGCAGATCAGTTCTGGAGGTGTTCATGTGCTCATGTAGTGAGACAGTATACGCAGAAAACATGTGAGCATCACACACTTCAGTGTATGTAAACAGAACCACGTGTCTTCTCCATTTATTCACACAGAACATAAAGAACTCATATTTTATGAGTCGCCACTTGATTTAAGTATATCCTGTGATATTCTTAAGTACCACATCAGTTTTGTGAAAACCTATGACACTTAAGCATGTTCCGTCAGTGAGAGGAGTGAGGGATTGTGGGAAGGGTACCTGATCTCATTGTTAATGGCATCCAGCTGTTCCTGCAGCATCAGGGCGAGGGTCTGAGCGTCTGCCTGACCAGCAGGAGACAGCAGGTCCATGGAGCTGAAGACCGTCTCTCTGTCGTCCTCCACGTCTGACATGTCCATGTCACTCTCAAACGCATGAGCGACGTTAGCCAAAACACTAGCCTGCTGCAGTCGGTCCCACTCCTGCTCGTCCAGCGTCTGCACCTGACCATACACACACACACGCACACACACACACAAGCCATAAAATGGATGAATTAGACGGAAAATGTTTGATCAACATTTTTTTTCCTTTGGTTGTTAATGTGATTGTTTTACTTTACAGACTGAACAAAATGAAGCCTCTGGAAATCGCTTGAGCTAAATTGGTATTATATAATTGTGTTATTAAATTTAAGAGAGCTATTCAACCCAATTTATTACATATCTTTCTATCGAAGTTATCTGACATGATCAAGATGAGTTTATTCCGACAGTTTAACTCTGTCAGAGTTAAGGTGAGAGTTTTTGTCATATTTAATAATCATTTTCTAAACTATAGCGAATAAACTGATAATGTGAGAAATGTTGAAGGTGTCTGAATACATTTTGGTTTGACAGTGTTTATTAGTTGTCCAAGCCCATTATGGTTATATGTGATTGAACACGCGAGGATGACAGCACTCTCCTCTTGGTCAATAAATCATGTCTTTTCTGTCCTGACAGAGCTCAATGTTAGATGCTGACCTTAGAGGGCTCGTCTCGTAGCGCAGACACACGGCCCTTCTGGGGTCGCCTGAGCACCAGCGCTCCGCTGTAGTGACTGTCCATCGCTGATGACACAGACACCGGGTATCTGAAGTCAGGCGTACTGCGCCTGCGGAAGACAAAGCTCAGGTCAGAACAAAGCTCAGATCAGAGCACAGCTGACTCTCACTAACACCCCGGAGTTACCCATGATGCAGCAGAGAGTTGCTCCGGCTGCGGCCGCGCTCGTGTTCGGTCCTCATGGTCTCGATCTGGATGAGCAGCTGCTCCTGAGGTCACAGAACAACACTCGTGAACGAACCCTCGTGAACAAACACTTAAAACTCGTGAACAAACCCTCGTGAACAACAGAACAACACTCGTGAACAAACACTCGCGAACAAACACCATCAGAGTGAGTCAGCAAGAATTACACACTTACCTTCTCATGATGAGCTTCTTCTATCAGCTTCTTGGTGTGCTCCAGATCCCGGATCAGAGCGTTCTACACACACACACACACACACACACACACAAGACAAACAGATAAATGACCAAAAAGAGTTTTTATATTTTTTCTATTTAAAACTCTTCTGTAGTTACTTTGTGTACTAACACCAACAAAAAATTAAAAGTGATTTTCTAGCCTGGTATGTCTAGGAACTATACTCTCATTCCAGCGTAATAATCAAGGAACTTTGCTGCCGTTCCATGGAACTATCTTCAGGCGCTGTGTTATATTATTGTTCCTTGATAATTTCACAGAAATGAGAGTATACTTCCTAAACTTGCTACTTTTCAATTTCCATCTTTCTTAGTACATGATTTAACTACAGAAGAGTCAAGTTTTAAATAGAAAAAAATTTTCTCAAACTCTTAGCTCTTATCTCCCTCAAAAAATGATCTAACGGTCTAATCAGATTCAACGATCTATGGTAAGCTGCAGGTCACAGTATTACAGCCAGACCCAGAGATTGGATGAATGGATTCAAAAATGGTAAAACTCAACTCTCAACTTTCACTCTAGGGGTGTTGGAAAATAAGCCTATTTTCAAGAATAGTGATGTGATCCTTTAATGTGTTTATCAAACTCCTAAGGGACACCGAGTTTAAGGTGCATATCGTAACATGAGAAACCAACTTGATAACAGTGTTTACTTCCTCACAGAACTTGTAACAACAGCTGGGAGCTGGGAACTATAGAAAATGGTGAAATAAAACGTTCATACAAATGTAATGTGAACATAAACCAAAGACATGCAGCACAGAGTTAGATATCTAGGCTATGCATGTAACAACCTAAAGAAATAATTATAAACATGTAATATGCATTTGCATAGCAAGTGTTACTTGTATTGAGTTTTACAGCTGCAATATTGTTTCATGTGGGTTCATTTTGTTGACTGCCATGAAAAGCACAGAGCTGCACATCACAAGTTGTCAGAATTACGTTAATAATGACAAGGTGTGAACGCTGCATTAGTTTCGACCTGCTCCAACAGTTTTCAAACAAGCCTGCAGGACCTGATCAGCTGGATCGGGTGTGTTTAATTAGGCCTACAACACTGTTAGTGAAAGGATAAAGCAAGACTGGAGGCACAGCATACAGCTTGATGGAAAATAAAATAAGTGACACAAACTTCAAATAAAGTACAAATCAGCAAGAACTGTGGAACCAAAGAAACAAATGTCTAAAAAAATGCCAGACAGGAACTTTCAGGGTGGATGGTCATTATTAATAAACGACAGTGGACAGGTTGGTGTTAGGGATGTGTTTGTACCTTGTCCTCCAGCGCTGTCATGCGCTCCTTCAGGTGCAGCTGAAGCCTCTCGTTAGACTCGGACAGCAGCTTGTCCACAGTCTCCGACAGACGCTTGTTGTGCTCTTCGTTCATCTTCTCTCGCTGACGGGCCTTAAAACAACACAGACAAGTGAAGCAGCTGCTGTGTCTGTACTACCGCGAGTGTCGGCCAGTGCGGGGGAAAGTAATGCATTACAATATTTAGAGTTATTTGCTAAAGGATTTTATGGAAAATAATGCATTATGTTTCTATTGAGTTACTTTTTAAATCTGGACAGGGCTTGCTTGCTTGTTTTTAATTTAAAAAGGTTCTTCTTTTACAGAAGTAAAAGCTCTTTCACACCAAATATGAAATGAATACGCCTCAGGCTGAAGGAAATGTGGTTTTTAATCACAAAGAACACAAGTGCAGATGTGATTTTATACAAGCATTCAGTAAATTAGAAATTGTCCCATAGTTTAGGTTTTTTTGGGGGTTTGTTCAATTTTGCCACAGAATATATTACCTTTAAAGCCACAGAATAGCTGTGCATCAGTGAGCAACACAGCATTTAGTTTCTGAATGAATCTGCATTTTGAATGAATCATGTGAATCAATGATTCAGTAGCCCATTCATAGTGAGCTGTTTACATCATTTATTTTGGATAATACCAAAGAAGGTGTTCTGAATACTGTTGGTAACTACGCTGTTTTGGTCACTAGTGACTTTGATTACAAAAATACTGAGATATTCCTCTTATGATCGGTCATGTTCCACACCTTATGAGAGGCCATTGTAAACATTTAATAGCTTTAAATTACCGCTCGGGTGTATTTTCACGCTGAGGTCTGAAGATCACTCACCCGCAGCAGCTCCTGGTTCTTCTCCTCTAGCTGAGCCTCCATCTGCCGGAGACGCTCCTCCACGTTCCCATGACGCTCCTCCGCCTGCGAGAGACAGAACATGAGACACTACAGCAGCAGCGGACCCACGAGAGAGATCATGCTGTGATGAGAGAGAGGAACTGATGTGTGAGTGATCTCTGTCCAGCGTCACACGGGAGGACTCCTGACCGGAGCACCATGACACCACCATCATCAGGATGAGCACAAGTGATGGACGAGTCGAGTACTCTCTCCAGGACTACAGGAGGAGCGGAGATGTTCCTGTGCTGGTGTTCAGGTGCCTCAGCACTCACACCACAGTCATTCTGATTCTTTTGACCCAAGTACTCGACTAGAAAACCACTTGAATTGTGCATCCCGAGTACAGCCGTCAAATACAAATTTGAATTTCATATATAAATCCGCATTCGAATTTTAGAAACATTGATTGCGACGCTGTGTTTTTCACTCACAATATTGTGGAAAAAGAGAATCAGTGCAGAGATGATGATGTTTACTTCAAAGCTGAAGCAAGCTATTCACACAAAACGTAAATTTATCGCATTTACTGTGGCTTTCGTCTCTTTGTATTACACCACGCATGCATGATGCTGTTTTGTTTATAATTGGTTTAATTTGATTTATAAACATTACGTTTTTTTGTTTTTTTCACGGACAGTCGTATTATTTTATTGCTTAAATAAACATGCATTAGTAATAATTAGCCAACAAACATTTCCCCCTATATGATATTATACCTTGCCAATTTGAATATAATTTGAATATTAATAATTATTAAGTGCAAAATACAAATGTAGTTTTTCAGACATTTTGACAGCCCTAATCCCGAGACAGAACGACAGCGTGAGCTCGTGTACCTTCATCTGTGAGCGACTGTCCTGAGAGACACTGCACGCAGAGCGCTACACACACACACACACACACGGAGGAGAGAGAGAGAGAGAGAGAGAGAGAGAGACAGCAGAGCTGCAGTCATATACAGAGGAGGAGAGGAACACCAGAAAGATTTGAGGTCTGGGAACAACAGAAACAACACAGAGAAGAAAAGGAAGCAGACGACAGGAAGTAAATATTCTACAGTGTCTTCATTACTCTGTTAAACACAGATCCTCCGTGTCTGCACTGATCTGTGTTCATCTCACACTAAATACACTACTTGTGTGATCGATCATCTCACTACAGCACACACAACACCGGCTCACGTGTTAGCAGACGAATGATCTTTATCAAATCTTTCAGCCTTTCTCAGTTCATTTGATTGATTATTATAGCTGTTGTAGCATAAGACTGCATGTTTCTTGCTGAGTTTTTATTTTAGATTTGTAAAAAATTGTGTGTATTTTTTGTGCACACACAAGAGGCAGCCTTGAAAACAGACTTGAATAAAACCACCAGAACCTAAAGGATCACACAGTCTATATACTCTTAAAGACAGGAATAAACTACTGTCGGTGTAACACTGTTAATATTATCGGCAAATATCACTGCACGAACAGTGTCTCTATCTAGTGTCTGTGTTCCAGAGAAAGAAACAGAGGAATCACAGCCAGATCCTGTGTGTGAGAGCCGTACCTTAGTGAGGGCCACGACCCTCTGAGCCAGCTCGGCCTCTACCTCCGGCAGCGTCTCAGCCTTACGCAGGGTCTGCTGCAGCTTCTGCTCCGCCAGCTCCAGACGCTCCTGCAGCTGACGACCCTTCTCCTCCATCTGCGCACACACACACGTCAGCCTAAACTTATCATTAAAACCAAACACAGGTAGTTACCGAAACATTACAGCGTGAATCAACACCAGTGACCCATGCTGGCCAAATCAGTCAAAATGAGCAAGTAAAGAAAAAAACGAGTAATTTTATTTTCACATTCACTATAGGAGTCAGGAGATCTGATTTAGTGAATTGACTTCAGCAAGTTTTCCTTTAATTCTGCGCAGCAACAAAAACAAAAACAAACCCACAAAAACATTCTCCTCTCTGAAAATCTCAAATAAAGACATATCGAGCACTAGAATAGGCCTCAAACCTGACCAACATTTTTCCTGTTTTTCTAAAGATTTGGCCAGCAGGGGTTCTCTCTGCACACCTGGCAGAACAGCGAGTCTTTGTTAGCGATCTCGTTCTCCAGTTTGTCGTTGAGGTCGTGGACAGATGTGGCTTCTCTCTGGGCTGCTAAGTAGCGCTTCTCCAGCGTGGTGATCCTCTCCTCCATGTCCTCCTTCTGAGCCAGAGACTGAGAGAAGAACACACACAGACGGTCACAAACCGGCTCGTTGCTCAGCAGATGAAGCCTGTGCTGCGGCGTACCTCTCGTAAGTCTCTCTGCAGGCGGCTGCTGATGTCCTCAGACTTGATGAGGTCTTTGCGGGCCGTGTCCAGATCCTCCTCCAGCTCAGCGATGCGGCCGCAGAGAGACGCCACACGCTCCCTCAGGTGCAGGAGCTCTTTACTCTGTCTGTCCATCGCCTCCTGCAGCTCGCCGTCCTTCCCACAATCCTCCTCGGTTCCCATAGAGCCGTCCGACAGGCGCTGCTGGAAACACACATCCTGCTTTACACTGGGATATGAAGACTTCAGGAAGCTGCCAGTACGTTCAACAGAAACCATTTCATTCAATTCAGCACTCCTAAAGCATTCTCAGACTAAACTTGTGTTCATCATCATATCCTCTGCTCTTGATGACTTTTGTCTGTGTTCATGTGGAGTTTACCTTGCCGTTAGTGTTTGGTGCTGCATCAGAGCTGTGATTCACTTCTGATCCATCAATCAGCCCCTTCTTCTGATTGCTCTGCTCCTTGAGAAACACCAGCTGTAACAGCCCAGAAACAGGCATTAACCCTCCGTGACACTGTTTTAGGGCTAAAACAATTACTCCACATTAACAACAACAAAAGAATGGACAAATCTCTTCATCATTGTGAAGAGCTGCAATGAGTGTAGAGCCGTAGCACAAGACTGAGATCTGCGATCCTCTCAAAAATGAAAGAAACAAACAAAAACGCAGCAGAAAAGCATCTGAAGAGCGCTGTGCAGCTTTACAGAATTAAACATCAAAAAACTTGACTTTCTGTTATAAAGCAGCTAATGATCAAACATTTTGGTAACACTTTATTTTGCAGGGTCATCTTTTTTATTAGCCAACGCAAAAAAGAATAAACTTACTACATTATATTAGCACAGATTAGAGCCTAATCTAGCTCAGGGTGGTTTTGATGACCACAACACTGTAAGGTGTTTTAAAAGAGCTAATGTTTCACCTCTTTATGAGCGCCGGTGAGCTGCTCCTCCAGCATACTGCATCTCTCCAGAGCCACCCGCAGACGCTCTCTCACCTGAAACAAACACGCCACACATGAAGCACATCCCAAACACGCCAGCGGCACATGCGTGAGCTTCCTGATGCAGCACCTTCTCGTCCAGGGCTTTGTGATGCTCGAAGAGAGATTTGAGCGCCTTGAGCACCTCCACCTCACTGGAGACGCCGGCGGGAGACTGAGCCTGGCGCTTGACCACGGTCATCCTCAGAGAACGCTCGTGACGAGACACCAGACACTCCAGATGCTCCAGCAACAACTGAAGAACACAGACCACGCTCAGACAGACAAACCAAAGCCTTAGCGCCACACTCTTGTTTCTACAATCCCAAAAACTTTTCTAACAAATTTTGCACCGTAAATATATCAGATCTTCATTTCAGATTATTAATATTCATTGCTAAGAACTTCATTCATATTTCGATTGTTTTGCTACCACAGGTTTTCTAATAGACAGACATCGTCCTCTCCTAACACAGCAGACATCAGTGGAGACGTGATTTCTTCGGCTCATAGGGTGTTTTTAACGCAGGGTCTGTGGGAAGGGCAGTACATTTGACATAGTTCTCTCTTCTGACTCCAGATATCGGTTTCGCTTACATTTCCTATTTTAAAAAGTCATGAAAAGTTTGTCTTTGGTTTTCTGAGCAAATGAAATGTTGGTGTGGTAGTCTCCTATTCACTGCTATAAACGTTTACCCAACTACGACAACTTCCTCTATAGAGGACACCAGAAATATGGTGCCTCCTGTGATGAGACTACAACAGGACCCATTAATGACTGCAACAAAGGTCTGTTAACAGCTGTCACATGATTGGCAAAGACTGACAATTCTGAATCGATAACAGTGCATGTGATGATCCATAAACACACAAAGAAGCTGATTTGCAATACTTTCTTCTTTGTTTAGAGAGAAACATTGATTGCTTAAACATATAAAAGAAACACATTTGTTTCTGCAGGATTTTAAGTTGTGTGTAATAATATTTCAACCTTTAAACCATTATTGTGCTGATATTTTAAAGATTGCCATGGACAGCTGACTCCTGTTTTTTTTTTTTTTTTCTAATAGAACTGATGTTTGAAATATATATATTAATCTAAAATTAAAACCGTCAGTAGGAGGCAGCCATTGTTAATAAGCGAGTCCGAATCATTCAAACGCCGTCAGAGAAGAAAAACCTGGAATCTGTGGCTGTGTTTTGGGAGATTTTTGTGCACTGGCGCCATTGTCCTGTGTGCCGTCACATCGTCTCCTCCAGGTGGATGCTGCACGCTGGTGGTGGTTGAGGAGAGACCCCCCCCGATTCTTTCAGTCTCCAAAGTTAAGACCTCTTGAAATCATAATTAAGACTTTCTTGTACAAATTACGACTTTTTAATACCCTGCAGAAACCCTGTTTGTCAGAGAACTCACGCGTGTGTTGTTTCTTTCGGCCTTCAGCTCGGCGATCTCCTCCTCTCGCTCCAGCAGCTGCTCTCGACACATGTTCACTTCCTTCGTCAGAGCAGCAAATTCCTTGAGAAACATCAGAAAACATGATTATACGCAGGATTCTGCTGACACAGTGCTCCATCAGGCACAACCCATCCTTCAGTGAAGCACGGCTCTGAGGTCAGCAGTAAATCTCCATCTGAACACCAGAGAAACTCCTAACACACCCGCAGAAGAAAGATAATGCTAATCGCTCCAGAAATCAGAAGACTGAACTTGCATTGACTGATTCAACGAGACTAATAAACACAGGACTACGGCGGTATACGGTTTATCAGAGGGCTTATTATCATTTTTATTAAAATAAAGTATATTTATAATGCAATGCAAAGAGAAATGTTTCTCATGTTTAAAACACATTTTTGGTTTTCTAAATGCACTGTAACTGACTCAAACTCGCGGAGGAAATCAATCACTTTTATTTCTATAGCGCTTTTAACAATACAGATTGTACCAAAGCACTGAACATTATCAAACAGAAGAACAGAGTGATGGTAATGTATAATGACCAGATTAAACTATTTATTTATCAAATGCAGAGACGGTCTCTGTAG
>JAUYWG010000018.1:306897-323780 GCA_034779775.1 Enteromius afrohamiltoni | reverse complement strand
ACACACATACACAAACACATTTCTTCATGTTTCACTAATATAGCACATCATACAATAAAAGTGCTTCAAAGCAGCAAATATAACTTAACGTACATCAAAGCAGTGAATGATGCAGTGACAGTAAATCACACGAGTTACAAATCCAGCTTTAATGTGTGTTCATGCGTCAGATGAGCGAGACCCATTCAGTGAGGGAGAACAAAAACAACCAGGTCTGGCATCTTCTGAACGCTTCTTGATGACTTCTGGAAATACTGATCAACATTGTCGTCCCTAGCACATAATGTCCACCAGAAGCACATATGGTCTTCATGTTCTCTCGAAGACCTTTACACAGCCGAGAAGCCCAGCGGAAACCACTTCTCCTGGTCCAGGACCCCGTCTCCCAGAACCACGTTTGTAGCTGCTACAAAAGTCTTCCTGCTCTTCACCGTCACCTCCAGCACCCGGCCGTGGAGACTGGACACGTTCCTGTACTCGATCTGAAGAGAAAGCTGCAGCTCTGAGAGAAGGCTCTGAAAGGCTCATTAAACACAGACATATCTTCCCTCACCAGCTCGTTAAAGGTGGGATTGTCATTGCTGCGGACCACTTTGGTCTTCTTCTTGCTCTTGTCCTGTGGGTCGGGTCTTAGTCTCGTGACCACATAGGCGTCCGGACACGAGCCGTTAGACAGCCTCTGACAGACAGAACAACAGGTTTACACTCGTTCATGTGAACAGATCCAATCGTTCCTACGCCGAACAACCCAGATTAATAACCTTCAATAAATTTAACACTCTTTATTCTCCAATAATGAAGAAAGATGTCAATGCTTTTCTGAAACACTTTAATTAAAGTAAGTCTCTGATGATTGTAATGAAAGTTAAACTGTGTTGTAATATTTCTCGAGTGTTTTAATGCATTTCATCTAATTTAAAGATAATTTTATCATGCATTATTTATATATACACACACACAGGCTTTAAGTGTTACCTGATTTTCAAATCAAGAACAATATTGGCACTGACTTACAATATTTTTCAGATGCTTTATCATCACAGATAACTTGTAGTCTTTATAAGACAGGTAGAGCTGAATCTGCGGTCGTAGATGAGCATCTGCCTCTGAAACAAACAGACATCATGACGGAGGACTGATGAACACGTGACCCAACCCCTGTCTGTGTTTACTCTACATTAAACAACAGCTTCAGTGTCCAGAAGTTCATTTTGGAAAAAAAACAATGTTGCAGGTTTAGGATCAAGCCAGTCTGGAAATAAAAATGTGTGAATGAATTTCTAAAGCAGTTAAAAGCTTATTATTAATTATTATTATGACAGCAAGCTATTATAACCATTAAGAGTCCTCCGCTATACCAAGCTGCCCAGAAGTGTTTGTGTTTGAGTCTTTACCGGACTTCACAGCAGCGTCTGGTCCGTCCAGAAACAGGCTACAGACGTATTCGTTCTGTCAGAGACACGAGAAAACATAACCAACACAACCCCTGCCCCTTACTCATTCATTTTACAGATTTATTTTCATCATTCACAATGCATTTAAAAGTCAAACCTGCATAATATAAACTCATAAGTGTAATTTATAAAGTCAGAATTGTGAAAATCGTAAAATATGGAGTCTTTCTATATCTTTTTAAGGAGAAACGTCAGCAGCTGTCAAGTTCGTTTCTCCTGATTATTTTCTCTGCTGGTGAAAGGTTGTCGTGTAAAGTTGTGGGACTCACGCCTTTGCAGGGTCCTTCGAACAGCTCCTTCAGATACTTGTTCAGCAGAGACATCTTCCTGCTCGCTGTAAAGGACATGTTAAACCAGCTGGGGAACCTAGAAGAGGACAGAGACCAGATCAGACCGGCTTTCTTCTGCTGAGGAGTAATAAGACGTGAGCCAGACTCTTACTTCGGGAGCGTGGACTCGATGAAGTGCTTCTGCAGCAGCTTATGGAGCATCTCCAACTGAGCAAAGCTCTTCTGAACGACGAGGTATCCGTCCTCAATCGTCACCTTCAGCTCATACGTCTGACACAGACACAGCAGACGTTACTAACGCTCAGCACTGCTGATAGCTGGGAGAACTCCAACATTTATGATTTCCCTCTAATTCATTGCAGTAAGTAAAAAGGCTGTTGTAGGTAGGGTTAGAGGTTGAGGTAGGTACTGTAGTCCAAGTGTAAAATATTGGAGAGGGTTTTTTCACCCCTCCTCCTCGCGGTGTTTTCCGCTAACTGGGGTACTGAAATAGCATCGGGTAAGCTGGCAGTGGGCGGGTCACACGGACCAAAGCAGAGACAGACGTTCCGGCTCGGGGATTAGCAATAGTTTTTTTGCCTGCAGCATGTTTCTTAAATATCAGCAAACATATTATGGTATTGTTATGCTTTAGTAGAGTCAAAAACAAACACACAGCAGCTTTAAGTAAAGCTCAAATATATTTTACGTAGAGTACTAATATCCAAACACAATATAAACTGACCCACTTTTGATTAGTGTTTTTTGAGTACTCAACTAGTTAACGCTTTTCTTTTCGACGCAAACATACCGTAAACTATACTTACTGCTCATTTACTAGCTGTATACTGTAAGTCTAGCAGACTTTTTACTTTTTTAATCCACTTTGAAGTAAACTCGCAGTAAACTACTAGTCTATATGGTTTTCTAGAAGTAACATCATACTTATAGTTTACTCACGCTGTGGACGATCAGTGACATTCAGTACCATAAAAGAGGACTAGTTCCTCTAGACTTGAACACTTGTGTCGGTCAGATAGTATGTAAAGCATACATACTGGTCTCATCACAGTTTTTGTGAAGGAACTCACCACATCTTTGCCGTTGACTGTATATTTCTGAATCACGGCCTCCTGTATGTTGTTGTTGGAGGAGATCTGGCTGTTAGCCTGCGCTTCAGAGCGCTTGACGGAGGAGAACTGCACCATGTTGTGGATGAGGAAGTTTAGCTTGACTGGGAAACTCTCCATGCTCTCCTTAATTTTCCTGAAACAGAAAACACAAATCCACTACTTCACCATGAGTAGAACACGCGTAGAAGTGCTTTTCTCAAACTGTGATCAGATCTCTGGACAAATCATTCTGCTGCACACAATCTTTCTCTTTTTACACGGGGAAAACACTGCAGAATCCTACAGATGCATCAAGAAACTGAAACCATAATGAGATGTTTGAAACCAGTCATGATATCCCATGACAGATTAAGCAATGGTCACATGAGTGAGGTGTTTACTTTGTAAAATATGAAGTGGCTTCCAGCTCAGAGTCATGAGGCCTCAGTTTGTTGTGAACGTATTTCAGGTCCTGGATGTCCTTCAGTTCAGGCATCCCAGCCGTCAGCATCTACAAGCAGACATGTGCAGTCATCACGTTATAATGAGCAAACCCTGTGAAACTAGCCGAGCCTCACCAGCTGCAGCAGACCCAGCACCAGAGCAGAGCGTCTGCGCAGACGGTTATACGCATCACAACACAGCTCCACGAAGCGATGGAGGCGCTGAGGATTCTCTCCTCCACCCGTGATGAAGCGCTGCATCTCCGGAGTGAAGATGAACGGCTTCCGGTCTCTGTCCGTTCACAAAGAGATGCTTCGGTTAGAAGGGATTCTACCTTCTACATACTCCTTCTACTAACCCTAACAGTCTACTCTGAGACATGGAGTTGAGAATGAATGACAATTAGTTGACATGTAGTTACAAAGTTACTGCTAGTTGGTAGTATGTTTAAAATGAAATATCACAAAGTGTGATCTCGATTGTTTGTCACAGGGCTAAAAAAAGTTTTTTATTTTTAAGAGTAGCGTTGTTCGATATGCTTTTTGAAACGTGCCGATATGAACAATTATAAGCTTGTCAAATTATTACGATCATTATAAATTTATCACCCAGCCCTACTTTTCCAACCCCGAAGTGACAAGAAGTCAAAAACCCTTGCCTCTTGATGCTCCCGAACTTCTGCGCATTGCCCATGATCTTGCCAAAGTCGATGTGGAACATGTGTCCGCTGTGTTTGATCATGATGTTGTCGTTGTGTCGGTCACAGATACCCAGAATGAAGGTGGCCACACACCAGCCGGCGCAGGAGTGAAGGAAGTTCATGACGGCCTGAGACAAACACACCTTGCTGAGCCCAAGAGCAGATGTCAGAGAAGAAGACGTGTCATGAATAACACATTACCTTCTCGTAGTCCTCTTTGGTCTTGTTCCTCATGTGGAACCACTTCTCCAGGGTGTCTTCCCTCAGAGCTCCAGACAGACCCCACTCCTGTTGAATCTTGGCCAGCGTCACAGCATCTCGCACCACCTCCACCAAACCTGAACCCAACCAGCTCTTAATAATCATCTAGAAATCATCTGTATGCATCAACTACAGTAAAAACGTCGCTGTTGTTTTACACTTTAGCAGTATTTTTATTAGATAAAAACAGTTAAGAGGATATTTCAGGTTTTGGCATCAAGGGAGTCGGTTACAAAAATCAATTCTTTTTGCAAAAACAGAGCATGTGTTGGGATTGTGAAGGAAAACATGCAAAATACACACAGAAAACCTAGATTGTCATTTTAAATACGGTTTCAGAGCCCATTTGACTTATTTAATAAGGTAATTCTTCAAGGAATTAAATTTTAATTGATCTTTGGCATTGATGAGGTCACTGAAGACTGAAAACTTCCTTATTAGTCCAACTTATCTACTATTTGAACAGAGGTGATCAAAGTCCAGCTCCAACCCTAAACATACACACGTGATCACTGCAGGGACCTGAAGTCTGAAAGCAGATCTCCAACAACATTTTGATCTCCTTATCTCAGAAAAATAAGACCGAAGACGTGTGTCCTCAAGACTGGAATACAAAAACTTTGCCTCTCCTTATAAGGAAGTATACACATCATCATTCAATACATTGCATTGCTTCACAATATAAACACTGCACTGTATGTGAATCTGCAGCAAACAAGACAAAAGGAAATTATGTAACTGAGCATGCAGCTAAATAAAAATACCCAAATACTGATGCAATGTGATGAGTAAAGAATTGATCAGTACATTGAGCAATTTTGAGAGAGCAACTTCTTTCTTTGAACAATGTTGCTTGGGCACTTTCCCAGTGAGAATGGGTAACCAGTTGATACCTGGATATTTTAGACTGCTCATGGGCTCAGTGTCTCAAAAAAACTTGCCCCGTGTATCATCAGCTTAACAGCAGAAACCCACATCGTTTCATGGCCTGACTGACCTTGATCTCGTCCAGTGGAAATGCATCTGTAGGTGACCATCCTCATGTCCAGTCCCTCCAGTGTCCAGATGCGGTCCAGAACACGCACAATCTGAAGCACCAGCATGTCCTGCCGCAGGTTATCTCCGGTCTGAGACAAACACAGCAGAAGAAATCATGCTTTCAGATGAAGTCGGGAAGTAGTGACCTGTAACTCATGAAGGATCTTCATACTTTGCAAATGAGGCTGTAGTTCTGGCCAAGTGGGTCAGCGGTGATGAAGGACACTTCCATGGGCGCCGCATTTGAATTAAAGACCTTAAAAGACTGAGAGACACACATAGTCTTTTTGAGATTTTCATGCATTCAAAAACAAACACTTACATCACTTCCAGTGACTGATATAAGAAACAAGTTCTTAAAGCGACAGCAGTGATGCGTCATGAAAAATTGCTCGGACACAAAACCATCCTGAAGTTTAGTTACAAATATTCATAGTTTTCAGTGACGTCATTAAAGAACGCTAGAAGGAATTTAGACAAAAAGAGAAAATAGATGTGAGATTACAGTTCAGTGATCTAATAATAATTATTATACTGATAATTAAATCAGATGACAAGATTTTCTTTTCATTGTAAAAAGAATACTTCAACCCTCCTGTGTTTACCCCTTGCACTGTTAATAAACTTCACTCTGACTAATTCCTCCGTCTCTCTCTAGTGTGTGTCGGGCCCAAACTGATCCGCATGTCATGCCTTCATGATCTTGTTGTTGAATGGGCGAGCCAGATCCTGGGCTCAGGCGATCTGGGAAACTCAAAGCCCTGTACTAACCTCATTCTCCAGTTTCCCTAGTCATTTCAGAGAAGTGTTCAGGACTGCGAGTGAAGAGACTTCGGTGCATGAGCAGCCCATGCAATTAGAAGCTACCCAATTGTCCCGCATGGAGCGAGCTCGCAAAATAAAGGCCGGACTATGCCTATAATGCCCCTCCCCAGAACACTTAATACAGGAATGCCCCATTCATAGTAGCGTCACAGTGCATTTCCCTGTTGAAGCTCAGCGTCCATTGACTTCAATGCAGCTGCTTTGAGCGTTTTTTTCAGTGCTTTGAAACTAGACGGTCATTGGATAAATGCTGCGATTATGTCCCGCCCACGGAACGTAGGGACAATTTTATGATGTGGGCCGAAAATGAGCTTCCCCTATTTGACAGACCAGTAGCCGCCACTGCTCCTCTGGGAACTTCATCTTCCAAGACCTACTAAACCGACTCCGGCTTCCCCACCTATACCAGCCCCAGGAGGTCTGAGTCATAGATATCCAAGGAAAACAGCTAGGGCAGGTCAAGTATCAATCCCCTCCTATATGACTCAGAGTGGGAGTTCTCCATGAGAAAACCATATCCTTTCTGGTACTGGAGGGAACCATCATGAAACTCATCCTGGGACGCCTGGCTGCATCAGCATTTCACTACGGTCTGATGAGACCCCTGTGAGTTTCTCCAATGGAACCATTCCTGCTTCAGCTCCTGCCTCCCTTTGCAGCCTCGTACCCCGCAGCAGCCTCACTGCATCAATGGGGTCCACCAATGTGGAGAGTCCGGAGACTCAGACGCAGCATCACATTCCCCAGGATTATCAGGCATTCCAGAATGTCTTTAGTAAGCAGGCAGCAACCTTATCGGCCATGGGACTGTGCCATCGAGCTGCTGCCTGGAGCCAAGGCTATGGAGGAATACATCATGGAGGCTCTCTGGCAAGGCTTCATCTGCCCTTCCACCTCTCCAGTGGCCTTAAGCAGCTTCTTTGTCAGCAAGAAGGCTGGAGGATTGAGGCCCTGTATAGATTATCACAACCTGAATTCCCAGACCACCAAACTTTCGTATCTCCTTCCCCTGGTCCCAGCCACCTTGGATGAACTCTCCAACCTCATTCTGAGGAGTGCCTACAACCTGGTACGGATATGTCTCAGGAGTCATAATTTTGTGTTTCTTAATCTCTCGTCCACAGTAAATCTCACAACTGAATTTATTAAATTTACCTCAATGTTCACTCCTTTGACCACAACCGCTGGATCTAGAGGAAGTCTGCAAGACTGTCCATCGGCAAAAAAGCTCACAATCTTCCACCTCTCTTGACTAAACACATCCTGCACAAAAACAACATTTTAACCATTAGTTTTTAGAAAAAAAACCCAGAAGGGTCTTCTTAAATTAATCTCTCTGTGTTGGGTTTGTTATCTGATGTGTTATGAGACCTTTCTCTTGGTTTTGTCAGCTGTACGGATCTTCTCCGCCACTTGAGTGAGAAGATCTACTAATCTGTTCTGGTGCTGAAGCTCTTGTCTCATAGAGCGACCGCAGCAGTGCTTCAGAGCCGACAGAACCTTATTCATCCAGCTCCTATAGAGCCAGTCGTCCAGAGAGTCCACGAGTAACCTACACACACACACCAAGATCCATGAGTCCATGCAGCTACATACATCTAGACCACCATCCACATGTATTTGCTTTCTTCGGAGTCATTCGTTGTCAAATCAACCAAAACCTCCCTAGATCAAATTATTTTTTCTGAAGACAGACATGTTTAGTGATAAAAGTCAAAATATTAAATGTCATAGAGGAATACTGACTAAGTGGTCAAGGATTTTGTAGAGAGGTGGTCAAAATTGCAAAAATTTTCATCTGAGATTCAGAGCCAAATTACAGGAGGATAAAAATGACTTCAGAAAGATGGCAGCATCTTAAAGTTATGTTTACATAGATGTCTGTTGGTAAAATGTGTTGACTTTAGCAATCTTTGTTACATTATGTGCAAATGGAAAATTTCTCAATGCCATTATATATTGTGGGTCTTACCTAACTTTACTTTTGCTATAAGCTTTTGTTCCAGAGATATAGGAACTTCAATATGGCTCCAGGAGAAAATGTACATATATTCAATGTTCAGATAACTGCAAAACATATGACACTTCTTTTCTTTTAAAGAGGAATGTCTGAAAAAAAGAATGTTGAAACTAGAGATGTTTCCTTTAGTCACAACAACAGACATGAACATACCTGAGTCTCAACTATAAGTCTGCATGTAACTCAAGCATTATATTCATGTTTTTTGAACGGTCATCACTGAAATATAAAATACAACAAAGACTGCTAAAGTATTTTGACAGATTTGACTGAAATCTAACACTATGGTATTTCCCTTTCTGAGGTCATACAAGGCAATAATTTGGTTCTGAAACTCATCTGAAAATTAGCAGTCTGAGCCCTTCTATAGAGTGGTGGGTTACTCACTAAATATTCATCCAGACATCTCATATTTTGGATTTCATTAGTATACATGTTTGTCTTTCTCCAGAAAAGAATATTAGTAAAATCTAATTCTGAGCCTGGGATCTCTGGTTTCTATTTTGATTCACAGTTCCAGTTCATTATAATAACTCCATGCAATGAAAACAGTGTTTCCACACCAGTACAGCTGCTGAGCGATACGGAGACAGCTCAGAGATCTGGAAAGCAGAAGCTTCATCAGTGGCCCAGCGATGTCCCACTCCATCTTCATCGCCTGCAGGAGAGAACACACATGAGCTTGAGTTATCATCATCATCATAACTCCCAGAAGACTTGCGCCGTGTGTCTGACCTGAACCAGCTGCGGGAGAAACTCCTCCAGCTCACTGTCACACATCTGCTGGAAGCACTGCACTGCCACTGACCGCACACACTGGTCAGGAAAGCTGACAAACACCCACACAGAACAGCAGAAATCATTCACTTTGATCAAGACAAAGGACGGGTAAAATAAGTGACTATTTACAATCACATCTTTATTGAAATGTAAAAATGACGTTCATTCAATTAATAATGGTTAAAGGTAATGGTTGGCCTATCATAATTGATCTGTGATTCTCTTCATGACATCATAAAATAAGATATGCTTTTGCAAAAAAAAAAAAAAAACTGTTCATAAACATATAGATATATATTTTCATTCATTGATTTACTTTTTGCATATAATGTTGTGTTGGCAGAAGAAACAAAGACGTAACCCATAATATTAATATAATATCTTTCAGGATACCATCCGCTCACTCCAGAGACTCCACAGTGATGCTCTCTGAAGAACTAATCACAAAGAAAACAGTACCCCGCACAGAAACACTGATGGGTTAGATACGTACTCATCACTCAGGAGGAACAGGGCCTCCTCGGCGCTCACGGGGCCCCAGCGCTCCAGGACCCAGTATATTCCCGGCAGGTTCTGCGGTGTCCAGTGAGGAGCGCTGCCCAACACCAGGTGCAGCAGTGAGTTCTTCTGGCTGCAGATCAGCCGCTTGCTCCACAGGAAGGCCTTTTCATTGTCTGTCATGCTGCAGAGCGTGTAACAGAGGAAGCCACATTAATGTCCCCCATCAACCACAACCTCTGTAGAGCTCCTGAGAGTCTTATCTTGTACTGACAGCGACAGGCAGTGCTTCTGACACACTTCTGTGATTCTCTTCTGCAGCTCTTCACACAGCCCTGACTCCAGGACAGATTCAGCCCGAGCCGACGCTGGCTCGTATCTCCACTGCTCAGACTGCGGGAAATCAATCTATGGAGACAAATCAGTTTCATCTATGAATTAATACCTGAAGCTTAACTTCATACTTTAGCATTCACAAAAGCGCTCAAGAAATGCCAAAACACATTATTACTACAGTCATTTTTAAAGTAATTAGTATTATTAAGGCTTCCAATAAATGTATTTTTCTGCATTTCTACAGTGCTGTGCATTATAACCAATCACAAACGATTATGCTGAGTTTATGAAAGCAATGGCCAATCAGAGGCGTTCAGATGAGTCATCGCTGTTCGCTGCTGAGTTCAGCTCTCTTCTGAATTCTCTCATCATAAACAACAAAGTGCATATGTGTGTGAGATCTATCCATTATTTGGTGCAGATAGTTTCACTGATTATACCGAGAGTATAAGTGCATGAACTCATGCTAGACTGAGTCTATGGTAATGTAAATGCTTTCTTGAGCTGCTTTTTACTGAGCAACTGTAAGCATTATAATTAGTAATTAGTAATATCAATTACTTAAAATTACTAGTAATTACTAATATTACTAATTACTTATAATAATTATTTAAAAACGAATACATTTGAATTCATTCTATTTTTTTGCGAGAGATAAAGTTATGAAGACATAAGAACTGAACTCGTCACCCATCATTTCTGCATAGAATAATAATAATAATAATGCTGTTTCCAGAGAGGGTAAAGCAGGTGTGTGTCACCTGTAGAATGACTCCAGTGGGCTGTCGATGGATGTCACTCAGTGCCGGTGATGGAGGACAGACGGGCAGCACCTGTGTGGACATACTGAGAAGAACCGTGCCACCAACCAGAGTCCTGAAACAACACAGCATCAGCATCAAAGATCTACTGATCACACACATGAAGGCCTGAACACACTCTTTGAATGAGGAGACTCCTGCGTTCCAGAAAAACACTATTCATAATGCAAAGCAAGAAGGTGCTTGTGCATCGCAAACCGCCTTTTGGTGTTAAAATAGTACCGTCAGGATTTACTAAAGACATGCAGTGCTGAAAAGGAGCAGACACTGTTAATTTTGCGCTGACTTGAATGAATATGCATTTTAGGAGTTTCCCTCTCTAACTATATTTATGGGAAAAGAGTATTAAAATGAACGTTTGTGCTCGTCAAATTACTGCCATTTACAGTATTATTTTAACCCGCAGAGAGCACATGGTGAAAGGGAGCGGATTGTTTCCACACATATTCATTTATTATCATTTATGAACGCATCATTCACGAAGCCATGGTGTTTTTCATTTAAGTTTTGTTCATAAAATGGGTCTGATGTTGGTTGGTTCCCAACATTTTTTTAACACCAAAGCATCCCTTTAAACTGGTTTGATGAGGTGAATGGCATACCTGTTGTTAAAGAGAGGAAGGACCGCCCAGCACAGGAGCTCGGGGGCTTTGGCCTGTTTTGAGCCCAGTAGATGAAAAGATAACATCGACTCGTATGGAAGTTCCTTCACGGGAACAGGAAACACCAATCTGTAATGCACAAGAACATGTGGAAGAAAATCTAGCTGACGTTGTTGAACTCAATTCTGTCTTGCACAGACAGATACAGCACAATGAGTTCACTAGACACCCTAGAACTTCTCCTACAGAATAATATCAACCTCGTGCACCGCTTTGACCAGCACATCAAAACCTAGAGTGCATCATTTAGTGAAGGGATTCATTCATGAAATCCCTCTCGGTCATATATGAACCTCTTTGCTGGCTCCTTTCGAATCCAAACCCCAGGTGTGGAATACCCTCACTGAAATACCTACAGCTCATGCTTGACGCATACAGAACAGATGTGGACTTTAAGAATGCGTGTGTTTGTGAGTAATCTCTGGAGTTGTAAAGGAAGTGTGTCTTACAGCCGGTTGCACTGGATCTTGCAGCTGATTTGCAGCGAGGTGCTGATGTTCTCAGAAAGCACAGGTTCGGTCAGATTCCTGCTGCAGTACGTCAGCGAGCAGCTCACACTGAAGTGATCGTAACTGTCACACACACACATCATAATTACAGTTCACTCACTAACAATCATTTATGCCATTGGCTTAGATTTTCCTTCTTCTCTCAGAACTGATAGAGAGAATGGTGTGAACTGCACACAATCATGAAGGAGATTTTAGAGGTTGTCTTACACAGGTGAGCTTTGTTTTGCCAGCATCTGGTCGTACCTGTTTATCCAGCCAGGCAGCAGTCTGTAGAAGCCGGTCAGGGTGACCTGAAGCATGCTGGTGTGGAGCGAGACGTCTGCTGCTGGTGGATCCGGATGCTCCTCCTGTCCTCGGAAGTCCAAGTCAAAGTTTGTGAAGAAAATGTGCAGCAGCTTCAGCAGAGCGTGATGAAGCATGACTACAGCTGAAACACACACTTACACTTACAATGCATGCAACAGCTAACAGCTAACACACACAAACCTAAAGGTACTCAGACACCAGATACATTTTGAAAATGTTTTTCTACTAGTGGTTGCAGGACACTATCGTTCATTTATGTACTTGAGGATAGCAAAATCCTTCATGCAGTAGACTGCCAGCAAAACTGTGATAATGTGAGAAACGCTGAAGTGCTGAATGTGTCTTGAGTTTGTACCCTGTAATGACTTTAATATAAAGACTCACCGGTTTCACACTCACACATTTCATCTGGAGTCTATGGAAAAACAGGGTTATCTATTTATTAATGTCATGCCATTAAACGACTTGAACTGAGCAGCAGATGAAGCGTGCATCTCAGGCTGTACCGGAGTGACCGGAGCGAAGCGCTGGAGCCGTCCGACAGCCTCCTCCAGATCTACTGTAGTGACTCCACAGAGCTGCTCACAAACGGCATGAACGCTCTCCACAACCTCCCTCACTCCACCACAACACTGACATACCAAACACAAACACGTTCAGGAAGTCATCACGGCTGCAGTTTACTGACATCCGAAGATCAGCACAGTACACGGCTCACATGTGTTTAGGAACTTCAGTCATGCATGTGGAATTCTTTCTTTCAGATTCATTTCAGTGAAACACAAACCTGGCTCGTCAAGAGCTTGTTGACTTCCTGGCTGTAGCTGCTCAGTTTCTCCTGCAGACATGACCTGAGGGAGCAAATCAGATTCGGGGTGAAGCCACTTGACTCGTACACAAATAGATCATGTGAAATAGTATAATAGTTTGAAATGTAATATATAAAAAGCATCAGTGAAGTGAGGAAGTGCACCATTCTGAGCAAAAAGAAAGGTCAAATTAAAAATATAACTTCAACACGTCAGTCCAAATGCATTAATGTGCAAAATTTCAATTAGAATGAAAATCTTCCCTTTACAAATGCAATAAGGGCATTTGTATTTCAACTGCGTTTGGTTGTATGGTTGTATTGGTTGTATGGGGAATGTACAGAATGCTGTACTCTGACATATTTCATTTTAAATGGAATTTTGTCATGCTTCCAAAGTAGAGAAGAAAGAAAACCTTATGGTGTTGAATGTACAAGCAGAAGCGAGGACTTGATTAAAACGAAACACCTGCCGGTCATCTTCCTCCTACAGAAACACATGACAGTGAACATGACCTTCTTCACACGAGAATCTGTATCGTGGCATCTGAGCTATTATAATAAACATCATACATCTCGTGCCAGTGTTTTGTCAACGGACTCCTTGAGCACCATCCTCACTGGAACATCTAAAGCAAACTTCTGATACACCTGGATGCGTTCATTCAATCCCAAGATTCCATCACTGAACGAGGAAAAACAAACCAGAACGACATCAGCATCGGCAGAGAGTATCTGCATCACTGTTCATGGCAGGTGAAATTACCTTCTGAGGTACTCCTCTGAGTCGCAGAGCTTCATCAGGTATTGTCCGCTGATGGCTGCAGAATGATCTAGAGTCTCCAAGACTCCCTCCATCAGCTCCTGGGCAGTGCTGTTCACTAAGGAAATAATATGAGAGTGCCAAAGTGTCCTATAAGGTCGAACCTGGTTTAAAAGTGAGTATATAATCTGCAATATTTACATCTGCTTTTGCACGGTAGTTCCACAGGCAGCCACGGAACGGACACATTAAAGAGAAGTTCAGCGGACTCCAGAAGAGACTGGTGCACAGGAGCCACGCGAGCCCATGCCACGCTCCAGCTACACTCAGTGTGATTGAGCGCATATTCTGAGAGCAGACTGTCAGAAGACAGCATTACATAAATTAAATAAATGCATGCCGTTTTTAATGCGTGAAAGTAGCCAGTTCAGTAAACATGGATGAAATACGACAGCCGTAAGGCACATGAATGAAAAAGATCTTACTGCGACGCTGACACGCAGAGGGATGCAGTTCTACTGTTACTGCCTTGTGCTGAATCAATTAAATTAATGTTCCAAACATTCTGCAAAAACACAGACACATATCAAATGGATAATACAGGGCCACCTCACCAGACTCAGTCCTGGAGGCAGAGTTTAGCTCAAATCAAAGCAGTTTATCAAGGTCTTACTAGGCATAGAAACTTCCAGGAAGGAAGGAAAGTTAGAGCTAAACTCTCCAGGACTGAGTGTGGTGACCCTGATCTAGAAGATAGTGATGTATAACTATATATGTACTGTAATTCTTTAGCTTAAGATAAGTGCTGTACCCAGAAATTTATTTAGATTTTGTGCATTCAGATGTTCTAAACTTCAAGCTTTAAAATGACTTCACACACAGGCACAGACTATAATAATGATTACTGTGCCATGACCGTACCGTGGTCACACTTTCAGGGGTCTGTGAGGTCTTGGGGTCCATCAGCTCTGGACCAAACATGTTTAGAGGAGCTGATCCCTCATTCTTCAAGTCCACCTTCACTTGCTCTTGATTCCTCTGATCTCCTGCTGAATCAGAAAGGGATGTGTATAAATCTAAATAATCCTGCTCTGAGAAGACATCCCATTCCTGAAGCACATGATCCTCAGGTCTTCCTTCAAATGGATCCATCGCATCTAGAACGCATTAAAGCACACAGCAACCCTGTGGGTTCTTTTTTTGGGACGGATGATTGAGTCCTGCTTCATGCCATCGCTGATATTTACTCCACTCGATCATCTGTTAAAAGAAAAAAAAAGGTTTGAGCAGGTTTTACTTTCACTCTCTTTACACACTGGATCTGGAACCGTCTCGCGTGAGATTAATCTAATTCGGAATAAACGACTCTTTTAAACTATTTTACAATCAAACAGCTGTCAAGAATGAATCCAGCAGGTTACTTTCAGGTGTTTTCAGCGCGAAACCCTCGCGAACTGCTGCTCCTCCCACCTGCGAGCTTCTGTAAGGGACGCCAGAGAGATCATAACTCTCCGTTTCGTCGAAACGTTTCCTCTAGAGTAGCGAACGGATTCGGCCTCTGGACCCACGCTTCCCCACAGTCATCAAGCGACCCACTTACCCTGTAAATATATATATGGGTGATTCTATAATCCCGGGTATGATTTTATCATCTTCGGGTGTCCCCAGAAAAATAAAGTCATTATTTTTTTCTACTTTTTCCCCTAATTGTTATATTTTTATATTATATTTTATATATTTTTTTGTTCTTTACTAATTGTTATGAATTACAAGATGTTGCAGTCCATATAATAATTTATTTTATAAATGCATTTTTAAAGTGTCATAAATAGCTAGAAATGTTATTTTAAATTTCATTTTATTTAAAACCTTAAATAGTTACTTACTTAATCCTACAACATTATATTATTAAAAATGCTTTTAAATGGATGGAATTATCTCTCTGAATTGCGGAAGTTCATGGACATCATGTCATTTTCACTCACTGATAAGATCTGAAGCTCTGAAAAGTATATGCTCTCTCTGAGAAAACATTTATCAACAAACTTCTTACACTAAGAGTCATTTTTAAGATGTCAACTCTGTTACCACAATATAAAAAGGAAAAAAATATTTTATTAGTGATTTCACATTAGGCTATTTAAAGTTGTTTTCTTAGCATTTATGCCAGCAAGTTGAGTTTTGGAAAAAAATAAAATAAAAATGTTGATTCAGTTACACTATTGTCTCCATTGTAAGTCGACCCAGGTAACAGAATTAAAAGGGACGGACGGGGGGACACCAAATCTACACACAATTATAGAACGAGTCATATATATATATATATATATATATATATATATATATATACATATGGTATTTTTTGGTTAATGGAAACAACAGTTACCATGGTGGCGAATAAGATACAATACTAACTGTTTATGAACAATTATTAGTGGAACAGAAAAAGGACATAGTAAGTCCTACTTCGGCTGTACAAAGTTCTGTTTAAAAGTGAACCTAGTGAAAGAGGTGCAAAGAGTAGTGCAAAGTGTACAATAAAAGTAGTTGAAGTAGTATAAACCTAAGAATAGCAGCCATTATGCAGACTTAATTAAAGCGCTATAGAAATAAAGAGTATTGACTAATTAAATGCATCAAGTGCCCTATATATGTGTGTCTGACTCCAGATCAGATGGATGTGTGTTCAAGTCCCGTTGGGTTCAAGAAATGTTTTCTTTCCACCAGAAGTGGAAAATCTGGTCCGAAAAATCGTGCCTATGTCAGTAACGAGATGCATTTGGATATTAACCTGAGATGTTTTTTGGCAAGACTGAAGAGAATCTTGACACTTGTGTGCGAAATTTAAAACTCAGCATCTACAAGCCAGAATCAAACCAACAACCTAAGGATAACCAACAGTTCATCTACAGTCCTCCGCTCTAACAACTGAGCTATTAAAGGATGCAAAACTGTTAATCCACAACAACAGATCATGAAATTTGGAAAAGCTCACGTTATGGCATCAGCGGTCCTACTAAAGAACCATGATCAGCTTACCATGACCTCATGGCGCAACGGTAGCGCGTCTGACTCCAGATCAGAAGGTTTGCGTGTTCAAATCACGTCGGGGTCAGGCAATGTCTTCTTCAAATAAAAAGTGTCAAATTTAGACAGAAAAATGTTGTGTTTGCTGAGTCTGACACCAGATCAGAAGGTTGTGTGTTCAAATCAAGTTGGGTTCAAGAAATGTTTTCATTCCACTAAAAGTATAAAATCTGAACTCTGAACTGTT
>JAUYWG010000018.1:271970-283594 GCA_034779775.1 Enteromius afrohamiltoni | reverse complement strand
TGTCCCCACAAGGTCAAAATTTACTGCTATTCCTATCTTTGTGGGGACAATTGGTCCCCATAAGGTGATAAATACCAACTGCACACACACACACATAAGAAAATACATACTCAATGAATTAAAAACAAAATTACATTCTCAATTAATTAAAAACACACGTTTGCCATCCACTAATGAGTCAGTTCGCTGAAACAACTCTAAGCAAACAACAAAAATAATTTGGTTAACAAATTCACAGCAACTTGGTTAACAACGAGAAAAAAAAAAAGACCTAGGCTATATCAAATCTGCGGCACGCCAGACTCCCAAACAGCTGATGTGGCATGTGTCCAACTACAAACAGAAATCTACACGTAAGGTATTTCAGGGCAGCACGTGAAGCAATTCGCGGTAGATTACGAAGACAGCCACGAAAACCCTGACGAGAACCCCACTGCAATGTTTCTCCCTCCGTCTGTAATGGGTTAAACTGCTTGCGATGCACAGGCCATTTTAACTCCGAGACGTAAAGGCAATCGGGTACTCAGTCCTCAGTTTCCTCAGTCCACACAGACACTCCCGCGACACCCCGGTAATGGATGACATCACCTGTGACTATGCGACGCACCTTTCTACCACACCTAAGACGATCTTTATAGGCCACGTAAAATAAGGCACGCCCCAGAACGAGATGATCATCATTGGCTACAACTGCTTACATTAAAAAAAATAAAATAAATAAATAAATAAATAAATAAACATTACTCTTATCAAACCTGGTTTACAAAATGCAGGGGAGTCCTAGTTGGTAAGTGGGACTAAATTACCAGGGCCAAGTGGGGGGAGGTCCCCTGAGAAGTGAAATGTTACATTTAATGTTAATTTTTAAATTGTGTTACATTTTTAATTTTTAAATTGTGTTAAGTAATAATTAGTTAATCAGTAACTATTAAATTCAGCCAGGACTCCTGAGGAACTACAATTAAGTAAGTACTAATGAACAGTGAGGCACCATGTCAGGTCGTGGCCCTCATCTAACCCGTCTCCCCCAACATAGTCAAGTTTGTAAAGACAATTACCCTTGATCTCTAGTCTGACGTGTTTGTTGAAGAACATCTCTGGAGTTCTTCAACATATACAAAGTAATGTTTTACAGTATATGTAGTAGCAGCTTGTACATGTAGATATGGCATAGATGTGAGATAAAGATCAATTAATAATGTAATCAAACAGACAAGGAACATTATAAATTAGTAGCAATAAATTATATACATTATGTGTGTCTGTTTTCCTTAGGACATTTCACATCACTACTATAAAGTCATGCTAAATGAATGACAATGACTGAGGAGAATTGAGAATACAGGGAACTAACATTTAAACCAAATAAAACAATTGCCAGTCAGCGCCAGCATTTTTAGTATATTAATTTAAAAAATAATTATTTATTGATTGAAACTAATAAAAAAACTACATGTAAAATGTCATTCTCCTTGTAAGAGTATTCTTCTCTTCTCAAACAGGGGTTTTATGTTTATAATGTAAAAAAAAAAAAAAAAATGCTACGATTCTAGCATTGTTATTGTCACCAACGGTGCCTCTCCGACCACCAGCAGCGGGAACCTTCACCCGAGTATTAGTTCCTACCCGGACTCTTTTGCCCCACGCGGCAGGTGTGCTGTATTATTTTGCCTTTATAAGGCGCGGACTTTAACTCACTGCAAAGTCTTATCGTCCAACTGAGATATTTCTGAGCGTTCTTTCCCGTGTTTGTTTGATGGCCGGAGAGGGCCACAGAGGAGCGGTCCGTGACAGAGCCCCTCCCCCTGCGAGCGGCTCCTGAAGCGAGGGATAGTCCGACGTCGGGGCCTCCCACAAGGTCTGGGGGCCGGCTTCTCAGGGTGATCCTGGTGGAAGTGCACGGTGAGCATGGGGTCCAAGATGTATTGGGCGTTGACCCACGATCTCTCCTCTGGGCCGAAGCCTTCCCAGTCATTTAGATATTGGAGGATACGTCCCCGACGTCTCGAGTTAAGGATCTCTGGTACACTCCTTCGTTTTCCTGGAGCAGGGGAGGAGCCTCTGGCACCGCCTCCTCGTCCTGGTCCCCCTCCGTCCGGGGCAGCAGCAGCGGGCTTTAACAAAGAGGAGTGAAAGGTGGATGAGATACGGTAACTTGAGGGTAAGCGGTTAAACAGTATGACACAGGTGAGACTTGTCTTAAAATCTTAAAAGGACAGGGGGCAAATCTTTGCGGCAGGGGAGGCGAAGGTGGAGGTCCCTTGCGGAGAGACAGACCCACTGGCCGGGTTCGTAGGCGGGGTAAGGACGTCGGTGACGATCGGCCTGGGCAGCCACCCTCCGAATGGCCTGCTGAAGTTGAAAGTGGGCGGCGTCCCAGGTCTGTTCACTCCGCCTGAGCCAATGATCCACGGAGGGCAGATCAGTGGGTTCCCCGGACCAGTACGCACTGGAAAGGCCTCATTCCTGTGGCCTGCTTGCGGAGGGAGTTCTGGGCATACCCTGCCCAGAGGAGGTATTGACTCCAGTCCCCTTGATTCCTATGACAATATAATATGAGCGGAGGAAACGGATGAGTTCCTGGTTCAGGCGCTCGACTTGACCGTTGGACTCTGGGTGGTAACCAGAGGTAAGGCTTATATTAATATTAAGTTGTGTGCAGAAGGCCCTCCACACCCTGGAGGTGAATTGGGGTCCGCGGTCCGAGAAGATGTCCTCGGGGAGGCCGTAATACCGGAAGACGTGTTCCAGTATGGCCTGGGCAGTCTCTCAGGCGGTGGGCAGCTTAGGTAAGGGGATGAGACGGCAGGCCTTTGAAAAGCGGTCAATGACCGTGAGAATAGTGGTATGATGTTCGGAGGAGGGCAAGTCTGTGACGAAGTCCACGGCGGTGTGGGACCAGGGTCTCTGGGGAATCGGCAGAGGCTGGAGCAGGCCGGCAGGTCGTTGCCGGGAGGTCTTGGTCATTTGGCAGACGGCACAGCGTGAGATGAAGCTGTGTACGTCAGCGGTTGGGGTAGCCCACCAGAAGCGGTTGGTGACTAGGTCCGTCGTAGCCAGGATGCCTGGATGACCAGCGCTTGGGTTATCGTGCACCAGGTGCAGAAGGCGATCCCGGAGGACTGCAGGCACGTAGGTCCTGTCTGGGGGGCACTCTGGGGGAGCTGGGTCGTTGGCCTGAGCCTCCTGGATCTCCTCCATGATGTCCCACTGGACTGGCGCTAGGACTATTGCTGGTGGGAGGATGTTCTCTGGGTCGGTTGACTGGTCGTGTAGGCGGGACAGGGCGTCGCCTTACTGTTCTTCGACCCAGGCCGGTACGTGATTTTAAATTGAAACCGGGTGAAGAACAGTGACCAGCGGACTTGCCGGGCATTCAGTCTCTTGGCGGAGCGGAGGTACTCCTGGTTTCGGTGATCCGTGAGGGATCCGCTGGCAAAGCACGGCCCCTACTCCGGTGTTGGAGGCGTCGACCTCCACGATGAACTGCCGGCCTGGGTCAGGGTGACAGAGGATCGGGCTGAGGTGAACTTAGATTTAAGTTCCTCGAAGGCTGCTTCACACTCGGGACTTCAGGGTAGCCGTTTGAGGGGCTATTGGACAGTCCGAATGGCATGACGAGATACTCATAGTGCCCGGTGGTCGTGGAGAAGGCTGTCTTCCACTCGTCTCCCTCACGGATCCGCACGAGGTTGTTGAGGGCTCGATAGTCAATGCAGGGCCTCAGTCCCCCATCCTTCTTCTTAACAAAAAAGAACCAGGCAGATGCGGGAGAGGTAGAAGGCCTGATGAAGCCCTTGGCCAGTTCCTCCTTAATATACTGGTTCATGCACTCGGTCTCTGGCTGTGACAGGGGAAAGACCCGCCCTCGGGGGACCACGGTCCCTGGTAGGAGATCAATGGCACAATCCGTAGGATGGTGCGGTGGTAGCTGGGTGGCCTTCTCCTTGCTGAACGCGACTCGTAGGTCCTGGTATTCTGCAGGGAGTGCATTGAGGTCAGTGTCCTCCTCGGGCGTGAGTCGCAGATGGTTGACGTGCTTGGGGGGAGTGTTCATACAGTTCTCAAGACAATAGCGGGACCAGCAGAGCACCTCCCTCCATGAAATGACTGGGTCGTGGAGCTCTAGCCAGGGAAGGCCGAGGATGATCGGGTGCTCAGGGGAGTGAATGGTGTAAAACTGTATCATCTCATTGTGTAGGGGACTGGTGCACAGGGTGACTGGAGCCGTCTGGGTAGTTATTTTCCCGGTTCCAAGGGAAGTATCAAGGGAAACCGCACTCACCCGGTAAAACTTGGGTCTGGTTGGCCGCACAGGACAGGATGCGCGTAGGTGGCCTGGCGTCCCCGCAGTAGAGGCACAATCCGGCCCTCCCACAGGGCCGTTACCCAGTCCAAAGCCTTGCCGGACAGCAACGAACACACCAGAGCAAGCTTAGCATCATCGTCAGCGAAACACACAGACTGAGATTTCATGTAGATATCACACTGAATCAGTTCCGTGGCTTGACGGCTCAACTCATCGATGATTTGTCGCTGGATCCTCTTTCGGCAAAGTCTTCTTTAATGATTCGCGGGAGTCGTGTGGATCCATTAGCAACAATTTAAATAAGCGTAGTCAGGCAGGCGAAGGTCGGTACACAGAAAAACAGGTTAATCGGAGGACAGGCAGAGTCAAAAACAGGCAAAAGTTCAGGGCAGGCGGCAAAATGGCGGAAAACAAAACACAGGCAGTAAATCAAACACGGGTAGTCAAACAAGGAAAACAGGTAGAACGCTCAGAAATGATGGCCGAGGCAAATCGAGACTTCGCAACTTGACATGGCAAAAGTCTGAGCTTAAATAGTCCGGGGAACTGGAGAAACGGCGCGAAAACGCAGAGGTGTGTGGTCCTAAAGAGTCTGGGTAGGAATGTTAATACTCAGGTGAAGGTTCCCGCTGCTGATGGCCGGAGAGGGCCACAGAGGAGCGGTCCGTGACAGATTGAAATCCGTTTAGTACCTTTGTGATACACAGATAACCACCAAAACCAGGTGGAGATGAAAATGTCATTATCAATGAACCAAAGGTCTTCACAAGAATGTTTTCCACAAGCTGAGGAGGGAAATACTTATATCTAGCAACACAGTGTCAAGCTCTTGTTGCTCAAGTCAAACTACAAGTAACCAGTAGTGTTGTTTTGGGTCCCTTGTAGAGAGCCTTGCAATGGGACCCCCAGGTCAGGCTCATGTTCTGGGTTTTTCCGTAGGCATTGGTATATCCTGATGACAGCAAGTATAGTAAAAAAACACTAGAAGCCCACACAATAATGGCACAACAGTCACTACAGCTGGAAGGGGAAATGTGGGAAGAGAACACAATATCTTTTTCTTTGCTAACTTACTAATCTGTGGATTTTTACACCCTGGATTTCCAGTCCCACTCACCAAAAGTATGTCTTTTTGGATGTCGAAGTGACGTTTCCTGAAGAGCCAGAATGAAAGCTTTTATGATGTCTTCTATCCGTTGAATTTCGACGTCCACGGCACTAGAAGGTTCATATTTGGTTCAGATGTGATCATAGGCAGGGCCACTGAAAGGTTCCGCCGTTTAGTAGCTCAGATGTTGCGCGTTTGGCCTTCCAGCACTTCTGTGAAAATACTCTGGTCTAATTTTACTTTTATGTTTTTACCTCATTTTAATCTGACTCCAAATGTAACTTCTCTGACATTAGAATTATAATACAAAATTTAGGTGTTTTTAGTTATCTTAATTTAGAGACTTATTCTAGATATGTTAAGTTTTAATTTGTCCGTTCTTTGGAGACCCGTTATGTCTAAGTCCGGCGTCCCATCTTAAAATACAATGCCGCTAGTTCTAATAATTATTCAGAGATTGGGGATGATTAATTATCTCGTTTGCCAGCCGCGAACTGCTTGCTGAGTTGCAAAGAGATAATTAATTATTAGCGATATACAGGAATCAAAAGTCTTGGGAAACGCAAAAGCTGCTTCATTTTCTAAGCCTCCAGTATGATATATCCTAGTTGATACATTTATACGCATAACGGCGTCCTGCCCAGGTTAATAATCACAAATGATTTCAACAGTCTAAAATGAATCAAGAAATAACATTTAATATTCATCAGGTAAAATTATATCAAGCCAATTACATAATAAAACAATGCAAATTAATTTCAACTTCAATTTAAAAGAAAGCATAACTTTGATAAATCAAGAAATGTATTACTTGTATCAAGCCAATTACATAATTAAGCGATGAGAATCTAATTCAGTTTCAATTTAAAAGAATGCATAATCTTAGCAAATGCATACCGGACTGAGACACACGGCAGAGTGCAGGAGTCCTGGAGACTCAGCTCCATAAACTTTTGCATCCATGCGGCGTAGAGGCTTCTGATTACAGAAAAGACCTAGTGTGATGTTCTGCCTTATTCCTTTAAATACCCCAGACCAACACCCCCACACCGTTAGATCAGTTGAAAAACTGGTTTGTAGGGAGTTCCCGCACCCCCAGGATCCGCACCTGTTTGGATTACCATCTGACCCTTGGTCAAGGACACGCCTCTTGGTAGCAAACCCAAATCTATATATGTTTTCAATACTTTTTTTTAATAATATAAGTGACTGCTGTGAAATTGAGACCATTTTACCAATCGAACTTCCCCCTAAATACAGAATCTCACCCACTTTTCATGTGTCCCTGCTCAAGCCCACTGCTGAACCTGATGGAGAGAGGAACCAGGACAAGGTTGCGGCACCCGAGGTTCCTCCCTTGCTCCAGAACGGAGAGGAGATCTATCCTGGACTCCCAGCGCCAAGGCAGAGTACTTCAGTACCTCATAGCCTGGCAAGGCTATGGACCTGAGGAGAGGTCATGGTTCAACGCACTCAATGTACTGGACCAAGCTCTCAGCGAAACCTTCCACCGGGACCATCTGGAGAAACCAGCCCCCAGACCATGTGTAAGATCTGGATGACGTCAGGATGCTCGCTTCAGGAGCCACTCGCAGGGGAGGGGCTCTGTCACAAGCCGCATCTCATAGAGTTTTAGCATTCCTATCCGGACTCTTTTAACTCTGCTTGCTTATGGATCCAAACGTCCCTAGTGAGTCATTACAATGAGAAATGTATTTCCTGTTTAACAAGTTTTTTTTTTTTTTTGAAAGTCGCTTCAAGTTTAGAGAAAAAGAAACTAACCTGAACCTGCAACGATCAGCTTCTTTAAACAACAGAATATTTATTGAGCTGTTTAATGATTCGTGTGGTCCCATCTTATATTCACAGGTAATAGAAATTTTGTCCTGGAGAGGATTTAATGGAAGAGCTAGTTTTAGCTAGTTATATCAAACTGGAATAAGTTAATCAGAACCAGGATTAGTCTGGTCAAACACTGCACTACTTTAGTTTACTGCATTTAAATGGTGTCAGAATTGTATTTAAATTGTATAATTTGATGAGTATTACAAGAAGTTTGGTGTTACTTTACTGCCATTATGTCATGTTACATTAAGATTACTGTAAAGAAACAGGAAGTAAATGAGCTGCAGAGAGAATGAACACAAACCTGCTACACTACAGTACAACTGTAAAGTCCTGTTTAAAATAAATATGATAAAATATGATTTTGTTGAAGGGTAGCAGGTCATAGATTGATCAGTGAGTTTGTGATTCTTGTTTCCCTTGATATTTATCTTTGCATGAGAGTTAACCCATTTAATGTAAATATTGATTTAATTATCATGATCTAAATAAGTTTTCATTTTGAAAAACTGAAAATAACAACTTGAATGTCACCCCTTACGGAAAAAAAAATATTCAAGTGTACTTCTTGTAAACTAAAATAAGCAAACTATACTTTTTAGTCTGCTTTTTTCTGTATTTCTCAGAAATGGTCATTTTGTATGTGTAAAAAAAGGGGCCGGGACTCAGTCAAGTGTAGAACATCCAAATACAGCGTGGTCAAAACAGGCAAAGTACAAATAACGCAATTTATGAATAAATAATTGGCCAAAATTACAATATTATTCACCAAAAATTCAACATCTTGACAAAAGGACAAATATTTTACAATTTTAAAATCAAAGTCAGGTATCACATATTTTTAGACTTAATCAAGTAAAGATGTCATTCCAGAGTTTCTTAGAGAATTTACATAAATAAAATAAATGTTCCAATGACTCTGCTTTACAAGAAGTGTACTCATTACAATCCATATTAAATCTATGTTTAAGAAACTCATTACAGGGATAAATATCATTATCATTGTTTCTCCCTCTGTTGATCTGGATGACAGGATTTCTGAGCTGAATTCTATTCTATTGTCTGGCCTGGACACATTGGCCCCCTTGAAATCACGTTTTCTCTCTTTTGTATGATCTGCTCCTTGGTACAATGATGACCTGCGTGCCAAGAAGACTTCATGTCATAAAATGGAGCGTAGATGACGTATGTCAGGGTTAACTGTTTCTACATAAATAAGGATTTAATTCTGTCAACGAGATCCACATATTTCTCTCAATTAGAATAAACCCAAACAACCAATCAACAAATTGTTTAAAAATCATAACCTATTTACCGGCCCTGCCTCACCTCATCACCAATACATTTTTTAACACCAAAATTCTAAAATACGTAAGAATATTAACATACAGCGTCATCTGCATCCTCCTCAAACATTACAGTATTGCATGGATATTCTCTCTCTAACTTTGCTATCCTTGACTCTCAGTCTCTCAGTAAAATAGTTTCAAAAATGAAAGATATGATCTCCTGTGTTGATAGTTCCATTTTGTTTGCTTAAATCATGTTTCGGTTCTCTCTGTGCTGTAGTTTTGAGGATTATCAATGACTCTTTGAGCACTGGTGTTGTGCCAGCTGCACTTAAAATTGCTTCTGTCAGCCCGGTACCAAAATGGACTTAGATAACCTGAATAATCTTAGAAAAAACAGTGGCTTCTCAATTGCTTTTATAAATCTCTTCTAATCATCTTCTTGAACCTCTTTAATCTTGGTTTCCGTAAACTCCACAGCACTGAAACAGCGTTAGTAAACGTCACCAATGATCTGTTAAGGATCTGATTCTTCTCAATCTAATTGCCGCTTTTGATACAAATGATTATTCTGTTTTAATCTCTCATTTAGAGACTGTATTTGGAGTGTCTGATACAGCACTGAAGTCTCTGCAGTTCTGTGCTCTACAGTTTCAAACTGGGTCTGATATTTGACACCAATCTGACATTTGAATCTCATGTTCATAATTCAGCCAAAGTGTCCTTTTATCTTTATTAGTTATGCATTAAGTAAGATACAGTATTCTAAAGTGCTACCCACCTGTCTTGGTAAAATTGCACTGGCTTCCAGTTAGTTTTTAAAACTAATTTTAAATTTAAAAATTTTTTTTTTTACTTTTTAAAAGTTTATTATTATCAGTAAAACAAGAGTCAATGGTCAAGAGCCCAACTGGATCAAACACTGATAACCATAATGGTGATTTAAGAAAAAAAATAAATACATTTGGCCTTCGTTGATTGCACTCAAAGTTTACTGTTGTTATACTTTTATATACTTTAGTGAGCCAATTCAGTCCACTTTTAGTTTTACTTAAGGATACTTAAAATAAACTTGAAGTAAACTACGTTTTGGTAAGGGACATTATTTCAGAGGGTAAAAGTGTGTATAATTATTTACAAACATGAAATTATTGTATCCTCTTTGCAAATATAAAATGTAAAATAGTAATTATTTTAAGAATACATAGCCTACCTCAAACATTTACCTGTGAGGATTTCATGTAAACCAAAATAATCAAACATGCATTCAGACATATATTTACATTTATTATATATCATTATATTTATTATATATCAAATTGTTTTTTTCTTATCACTCAGTTGGTCATTATTTTATTTTGTGAATCATGTTTTTGTTTTTTTTAAAGAGGTGAAAGCAATGGCAGAATCTTCACCAAGCTCCACAGAAACAAGAAAAACCAGGAGGAATAGTAAAGAGGGCCCTCCAGGTACGTCAATAACCCAGAAAATAACGACTTACACTCTTCTTAGATAAAACACAGAGCCAGAGATAAAATGCAAACTTGACATTTATTAAAACAAGAAAAGTGCAGCGAGCTATGCTGAGCAGGACAACCACATGCAACATTAACGAACGACAAAAATACACGACATGGTGAGTGAATTTATACAAAGACAAGATGCGACACACCTGGCGGAGAATCAAACACTAATGGCAAGGGCGGGGCTACAAATGGTGAGACACGTGAGGGAATGACATGAAAACAAAACATAAAAGCACGTGGACCAGGTAAACAAACACACCAAGCACTTGGACTTAACCTGAAAACACAACACAAGACGAAACTACACACAGAACCACGCCTACGGCGTTACAGTAATACTGAAAATACATGTGCATTATGGGATTCTTTAATTCTTTATTAACAATTATTTCTCTTCTCTGTGGCTCATGTTTGGCAGGGCTTAGCTTAAACCAGGATTATTCCATAGTTGATTTAAGACATTTCAGTAAAAACATGCATTAGAAAAAGAGTTACTGGTGAACATCTTAAGACAGAACAATGGCATGTTTTTTTGTACAGTTTCAGACTTCTGGCTTTACTGTTTCAAACACTCTTGCTCACTGCTCTGTGCTTTATGTAAAAGTACACATGCAGGGAGATTTTTATCTTCAGCAGATCAGCACAGCACAACAACACATTCTCGGCAGAAACTCTAAAACTAAAATGTTTCATGGCTGGAATACTATGACAGGCTTAAACATAGATAAAACACAGCTGCCTACAAACAAACAGATAAATAACAAAATCCCTCTAGTGGAATCTACTTTCTGTATGAACTGCAACAAACATCTACAAGAGATTGTGCTTCTTGAAACATGACAAGTTACTTGCTGGACTGCGGTGAAGTCATTCGTTCATTACCGGACGACTCCCAGCAAGGGGAACTAACATGTTTCACAGTGGCTTGGGCTAAACACATGGCTACAAAGAATCTGTAGTATAGAACGAGTCAACTTCATCGGCAACTTCAATCTTTTCTGGGGCTATAGACAACTGTTTAACCTGGATGGCCTCCAGCCAAATGGTGAAAAGGGACAATATCTCTTTCTCCCTCCATCATCCTTTAGCAGTGCATGCCAGTTCACTCAACATGAATGGCAAACACACACCTGCCCAGCTCACAGAATTGTGTTACAAAAAAATTCTCCAAATATTCAGTGTTGGTTCTAGGAACATAAAAAGTTTCCTGTTTTCTTGATGTTAGAGGAACGTTTTTCAAGAGTTCGCGTTTTCTCATTAATGCTAGGGAAGATAAGAGCAGGTAGTAAGTTAAAGCAAATTTGGCGAGCTGTCCAGGAAGCGAACCGGGAGAACGGCGGGCCCCGAACCCTATTGGCTTGAGCCCTAGCGAGGGCAGGGTTCGGTGACCGGCTCGCCCTCTCTGAGCCCCCCGGAGGAAAAAGGGGCTGATGGAGGAGAAGGGGAGGGGGAGGGATGCATAAGTGAGAAACGGAAGGAAGGGAAGCGGGAGCATTTATAGTGGGAAGGTAGCATATGGTAGGGAGATCGTAATGGGAAGGTAATTA
>JAUYWG010000018.1:227872-271870 GCA_034779775.1 Enteromius afrohamiltoni | reverse complement strand
TATACAGTATATGCCTAATTTCGCCTATGTGCATATATTTGCATATATATATTATCATATATGTGCATATTTACTGCATATAGGTTTCATATATCCTCATATAGGTTCTTGTGGGTACCAGGTGGGTCCTACATATTTTAACCCTAACCCTGCAATTCATTCGAATGACCACACCTAGCCCACTCCTGAAGCTACCCTTTATAGAAGTAGTGTAAAATCATGACTTAAAGTGCATTGAATTTATGAGCATGTGCATTCTCTGGGATCAAACTCATGATTGCATAATTACATAGCATAACACAATGTGTTATCAACTGAGCAACACCAAACCCCAAATATGATGCAGATAAAAGAGTACAAGACATTTTTAGAAAAATGTTATTATGCTGTTTGTGGTGCAATTGTAGCATACGCTCTGATGGGTAGTATTTCAGGGATTTGGACAAACAACCTATACAGGCATATTAGTTGGAGGACAGGTTAATTCAAAGAATTAGCTACAGTAGGTGTTTATTATAAGTTTTGACGATGTCTTATTGCAGGATTTCTTTGATAGTCATGGCTAGAATACTGAAGTATTTATCATAGCCTAATGCCAAAATTACAGGAAAGTCTTGTCCGAGTAATGAAAACGTATCACTTACCTCGGTGAAAGACACGTTTGTCAAAGAAACCTCTCCTTCAAGGCTGAGAGCGATGACACGATCCAGAGATATACGATGCTGGAAAGTGCCAACTTCACTTCCATTCAAATACACCTTAAGATAGAACTGACTTTATTTAGATACTTTCATGCATTTGCACGATGCACCCAGTGGATAGGAAAATCAAAACACACCTGATAATTTTCAGTATTTACGGCAATCATCAGGTCAAAGTCGCTCCCCTGTTTTAAAGATAACTCCAGTTTCTCCTCTTCTCCCCATGACCCATGCTGGCGGCTGTTCAGGACCATGCGGTTGCTGTTGAACTGGGGCTTGATCTGAAGAGCAATGTCATCTCCATCAGACTCTCCACACTTCAGGTTCACCATGAAGCTGGAATGATTGAAGACAATGTTAAATAAAGTCAACTAGCTACTTAAACACACTCGCATTTCTAGTGAGATTCACCTCTCACATCCAGAAGGAACAGATCCCTGAACACAGATGGCTTTCCCAGCTTTCAGTCCTCCAGAGATATGACTCACATAAGGGATGCTCTGCATGGTAAATATAGAATTCATGAAAAGGTTTCACAGCTGACTGGAATACCATGATTTTGAAAATGCACCCAAAGTTAATTTAGAAAGATTAAAATACACCAGGAGTGTAAGAAAGTCTGAGAGATCACTCACGAAGCTGGAAATGGTCTGGAAGCTGGACTGGAACTCTGACTTGAACATGAAGCTCATGTTGTCGATCTGGTGGGCTGATGCACAGGTGTCCTGACTGAGCTCTGCAGGTGGTGGTCTTGGTTTTATAGTTTCGGTGGGTAGGAGTGGTCTAGCCTTCAGGGGGATTTTAGCCACAAGGCATTTCAAGTGTTGAGTTCATTTTGGCTTCGTTTTAATTTGTGTTCTCACAACTGTTTTGCCCAAAGCCACATTGTGCATTAGTGTTTAAAGCTTAGAAGTTAATCTGAGCTGACATTTTCATGCCTTCCCTGTATGATTGTTAAACTTTATAACAATTAACTTCATAGTCACCTGATGTCAGAATTTTACTAGCAAGCATGCCTGTAATTACTGTTATCTGTAGATACTTTATTATTATTTCTTCTGGTCTAACAATTTTTTTTAAATAGTGAGCCTGGAGCACAAAAGTCATCAGCAGCACAGGTATATTTGTAGCAATAGTCAAAAATACATTGAATGGGTTAAAATGATTTTTCCTTTCTTATGCCAACAATCATTTGTAAATGTTCTCCTGTAAATATATAAAAACATAATTTTGAATTATTAATATGCATGGCTAAAGACTTCAACTGGACAACACTTTCTCAGTATTGTCTTTTGTTTTTTTTAGAACCCTCAGATTTGAAAATAGTTGTACAAATCCTGATGAAGATGACTGGTTTTCTGCTCATCCGTCACAATTGTAGCTATTCGTATAAAAGCTGTTAAAAGTATTAAAACCATCATGAAACTCATTTCTTTATCTTGGTCTTCAGAGTGTTCCGCATCAACCTTGTTTTATGCATCGACTATTCAGTGTTTCAAAATAATGAAATCTATCTTTTTTTTTTTTTTCTATTTTATTCTACAGTTGTATTGTATTGATTGATACAGCGCATTAATGTTGTAAGATGATCGTGTGACAGCAGTGGCAGTGTGACAGGTCATGTAATTTATAATATGTTGTGAAATACTAACCAAACCTGTTCCAGCCAGAGGGCAGACCTGTGACTTTGATAATCAAATGCTTTGCTCAGTTAGCAGAATTCTCACAAGGTCATGAAGTCATGAACAGCAACATGCAAGATCACACTGATACTGCTCTTGAGAATCTACCTGGGCTTACAATTAATCTCTGAACGGATGGATTTCCAATAAATGCCACTGAAACGATGTCAGAGTGACTATCGGCTGTAGCCTTTGCTTATGTTTTACAACTTCCAACAAATAATTACAGACTATAAAAATCACTGTAAATTGTTGTGTTTTGGAAACTTGAGTGTTCTGTGGACTTTCACTATGAAGTGTGTCTCTCTGTCTCTCCCCCTAGTTAAATCTTGTGTATTTAAGGTCCCGTTTATGATCCAGTCCCCGCAGAGTTCTGTGTCTTGAGTTTGGATTTCCCTGTGTACCGACCTAGCCTTGCCTTTTTGGATTATCATTTTGTTTGCCCCTTCCTGACTCTGTTTCCCGACCCACCGACCCTGCTTGTATTCTGGACTATTCTTGTACATTGGCTTCTCTATACCCGTTTGCCGTTGTTTAGACCCTGCCTGTTTGACCTTGATTATTGTTATTGTTGATTATTAAGCTAGCAAATGGATTTCAGTTCCCTTCATCACTCTCATAAAGCAGTTATGTTGGTTAATTCTTTAAGTAACATATTGTCAACATGCCAGTTTATGCATAATGAGTAATAAAATGAGTAATCTAATCACCCGATGATGGAAATAAAATAAGACCCACTTACTGAAGGGAAAAACCAGTTAGATCTGGTGTGAAAGGCATTCGTAGGCATTATTGCTTTATCTAAAATCTGAATTTCACTGAACATTTGCATTTACTGAGAACAAACCCTAAGAAACTCTTGTTGCTATTAAGTTATGAATGTGATCGTTTCTGGCTCTAGCTTGCTTTACGTCTAAATGTAAAGAACAAATGAGTTGGTTTTAAGCTGTAAGCTGTTTTAACTGTCAGTGACGTTGATACAGGTGCATTACGGTAATTTACAGTGTGTCATAAAAACGTTTCTGCCTTTGATAGATGTTAGAGCAGCTCGGGGCAGACACTCAGATTCTCACAAAACTGAAGATAAATCATTTTCAGCCAGCCAACACAACGGAAGATCTTCTTTCTCAGTCTTTCTTTATTTGAAGGGTTAAAAATGTGCGTCAAGGCTTTATACATTAAGATTTATTAAGGTGTACAGTGAAAATGAAAACATTTTGACTGTTTTAGAGACTTTAATTGCACTTGTCTTTTTCTTTTTGTATTTTTACCAGGGACTTCCTCAAAGGATCCACCTGGTGGCGCTCTTTGCCCTAAAGTAAGCTGTTACTGCACTCACACAAGGAGATGGGGACTTTTCCCAAGACTGTGTTTTCAAAATCATGCATTTTTAATGTTTAATATATTTGAATGTAATAAACTGATCATATGCGACGATAAACAGCAGCTGTATCTGGTGAAGTTTGTGTGAACAGTCAGATTTTAAAAAATAATATTCAGAAATAAAGACCCCACCATGCTGATATATTTCTCTGAAACAAAGAAACAGAACTTCTGAAGAATCTTCACGTATCACAAGGACCGGAATGAGCGGAAACCATTCACTCTTACACATCTGACTAGATAGATAAGATTATCAGCAAGCAGATGTAATTTCACTCTGTTTATTAAGACTTCAAAAAATACAGCACACAAGGTTAGCTACAGACTACTTTTTGGAGCTTACTGTGATTTGTGAAACAAAGAAGGCAAATAAATGTCCAGTGAACTATTAATTTAAGACGACACTGTTGGTTGCACAAGCCTCTGATACTCCATCTACAGGCCCAACATTCTGTCCAGTCATCAGCCAAATGTTTTTTAGCCTTGTGCAATGTCACCGGGCTTCATGACTTTGAAGGAAATAGCAATTGACAGAGGAGGACAGTAAGCCGTTGGTGGGTACTTCTTAAAAAACCTTCTTGAAAGTCACTGATGATCCTGATTTTGGCTGCTCTTTTTGATCTCTTAAAGGTCTCGGAATCAACCACCCTGTAAATTAATGCCATTTAACTCAATTCTAAATTAAACAAAACATAAAAAATGCTGAGTTAAGGTGGCTGTGAAGTAGATTGTGGCTCGTAAGATTTTGTGTTTCCTCACATGTCCTCGCCCATCAGCAGTGGCTGCAGGAAGAGTCCAGCCGTTCCCAGAATACACACCAGGACAAACACCCACAAAAAGATCCTGTCAATCACCATCGCCACATACTTCCAGTCGTCCTGGACCTTTAGAGACGAGGGTGAGAAGAGCAAGACACAAACAGGATCAGATTTGACATGCACATTTCTAAGGCCTCTAAATGATCAAACTTTGCTGTTAAACCTGTTTCTGCTTCATCTTTTCTGCCGTATGACGGACAGTTTAGAGCTGTTTATCCAGTAAAAGCTAGTGTACTTGTAGAAACACTTCTCAAGTCAGATCTGGCCTGATTTTAATGAAGTAAGAGCCAGAATAACTTTGGTCATATCTTCAGTTGAACTCTTACTGGACTGAAGCAACTCATCAATGATTTTGCAGAAGAATCTGATCATCAGGATCTTTGAGGAGCTTTACTTGCACTGTTCACACTCAGCGGAGCAATGATTTTCACAAGCCTCCATATATTTACTCATATTCTCACTATAATCACACTGTATGTGTCACAGACTGCACCTCTGTGGCCCTCTCCGGCCATCAGCAGCGGGAACCCTCACCAGAGTAGTAACGTTCCCACTCGGACTCTTTAGGACCTCGTACCTCGGCGTTTTCGCGCCCTTTCTCCCCGCCAGTGGACTATTTGAGCTCGGAATTTTGCACGATCAAGTCGCGAAGTCTCGATTTGCCCCGGCTGACGTTTCTGAGCGTTTATCCAGTGTGTTTATTACCCATGTTTGATTTTCTGCCTGTCCCATTGTTTTCTTGATTCTTTGCCGCCTGTCCTGACTGTTTTCGCCTGTTTTTGACTACGATCTGCCTGTTCCTTGTATACCTGGTTGCCTGTTATCGACTTAAGCCTGTACGACTACGATTATTAAAGACCACGTTGCACATGGATCCAACAGAGCCCCGCGAGTCAATACAGTATGAGCTATAAAAGCCTAATGGATCAAATATGACTCTCAGCAAAAACAAACAAAAACACACAAGCAACTATTTTCTTCTTCTTCTTTTTTTGTCTAAAGGTTCAATAAATTTATCAATTTCACAAAATTAGACTATTATTTTGTGAGTTAAGTTTAAAGTGAAAAGACAGATGACTCCTAGCTATAAGTTCAGCAGCACCAGACAGAAGTCATCAGCAGCAGACTGTTCTTGCAGAGGTAGAACCGTCTCTCTTTCTAGTCTCTGTGCACAGCCAGCATAGACTGCTCTGTCAGCTTCAGGAATCAGTCCTCCGGAAATGTGCTGAACACACTCCAATATTTGTGTTCAACTGTTCTGGAACAGTGTTGAAAAACAAATTAACACTGATTTCTAGTTGTGTCCTCTTTTGGAAGCACAAACAAAGTAGTTGTTACAACGACACAAAGCGCATCCAGAACATGGCGCCTGCAGCAACGCTACAGACTACAGCCAGAAGAATAGCTTCGCCATCTTTCTTTGTAGACATTTGGGTGGAGTTTGAAAATAAACCCACTCTGTGACGTAGAAAAGTGGAGGTGTGTTTAAATGAGTCGTTTTAGGGGGGTGTGGACAAGTCATAACTTTTACACAGAAATAGGGATCTTATCTATGCACAGCTTGTAAAAGATGAAATCGCATCATATGACCTTTTTAAATTATTTTTTTCCCCCACATTGGAATCAAAACTTGGAATCCATAAGAAAAATCTAAATCAGAATGGAATAAATGCAAACAATATCCAACCGAATCCATCATATACCTTTCTATCAAAGTTTTTAGACATGATTCAACATCGGAAATTTTCCAAATGCATCACAATTCTGAGCTTAGTTGTGAACAGCAGACGCTACAGAATCACAATACATTCTGAAAATCTCTGAATTGTCCCAGCCCTAATGTTTCAGCAAAAATATCTAAACCAGTGGTTCCCAACCACGTTCCTGGAGGCCCCCCAACACTGCACGTTTTACATCTCTCCTTTGTTTGACACCCATTTTAGATCTTGGGGTCTATACTAATGAGCTGATGATCTGAATCAGGTGTGTTTGATTAAGGAAACATGAAAAACAAACAGTGTTGGGGGGCCTCCAGGAACGTGGTTGGGAACCACTGGTATAAACTATATAAACTCTGACAACGTAAGACAAGTTGACAAAATTCTGGTTTGACTGCATTAGACCATTTTATGTAATATGATTTGATATCAGTGCTCTCACCTCCTTGGCCTCGTTTTGTAAACGCATGTTTTGGGCGATGTACTTGACGCTCTCTATGGCGTCCCTGACCTGTGGAGACATGCACATAAACCCGGCATCCAGAGACTCAGAGCTGGAGCACGGACTCCCTCCATCTTCTAGTCCTTCGCAGGAAGCACTGGTGCCTGGTTGCTTCCACACACACCGTCCATCTCGACACAGAAAGCCAGGCGCCGTCTTGGAAGCCTGGCTCAGGTTGTTGAGCTCGGTGGTGCACAGGAGCAGATGAGGCCGGCGCGGAAGACTCGTCTGTTTGCTGGAAGCATGAAGAGTGCAAGATCTGGTCTTCATCTCCGGGTCTTTCTCAGGACGAGTCATGAACATGACCCGAGGGAGCAGACCCAGGAAGACCTTTCGGACCCAGCTGGGCATGGTGTGCGTCTTGGGCGTGCGATAATGCACATTGAGCACAAACACAGTGATCACAATGGACAGAGTCACAAATATCATGGTAAAGAGCAGGTACTCTCCGATCAGAGGGATGACGAGAGACGTGGATGGAATGGTTTCGGTGATGACCAGGAGGAAAACCGTGAGCGAGAGGAGAACGGAAATGCACAAGGTCACCTTCTCTCCACAGTCGGATGGGAGGTAAAACACCAGAACGGTCAGGAAGGAGATGAGCAGGCAGGGAATGATCATGTTGATGGTGTAAAAGAGCGGCAGGCGGCGGATGTAGAGCGAGTATGTGATGTCCGTGTAGATCTCCTCGCAGCAGTTGTACTTGATGTCATGCTTGTATCCCGGTGCATCGATGATCGTCCACTCGCCGCTCTCCCAGAAGTCCTTCAGGTTGATGGTGGAGCCGATGAGCACCAGGTCGATCTTGGCTTTGTCGTAAGTCCAGGAGCCAAACTTCATGGTGCAGTTCTGGTAGTCGAAGGGGAAGAAGGTCACATCGATCTTGCAGGAGCTCTTGAAGATGGCCGGCGGGATCCAGGTGACGTCTCCGTTGTAGCGAAGAAGAGCTTTTGTTTTGTCGTCCACCTGGAAATCTCCGACTGCGCTGTGTGTTTGGAAACAGAAACAGATGTAACAGAATGGACCTCTTTTAGATTTAAGGGTTTATCAATACATTTATGTTTTTTATGTTTAAATTAAATACATAATAAATTCACTGTACACACTCACATACATATCATGTAAACAACAACTTGTATTTTGGACGCAATTAAATATGATTAATTGTTTGACATCACTATGGAAGGGTACCGCACATTTATTTATATATGCAAAATAATGAAACGAGGGTCAGAACGGAGAACTTACTTGTTGTACAACACAATGTCTGGCTTCCAAATCTTGTTGGATGGCACACGAATAAACTCAACGCCTCCAAAATCCTTGGGATTCCACCTGAGCTTATAATCGTTCCAAATCTAAAAAAATAAGAAACACACAGAAAAAAAAGAGTTTCTGCCACGGAATAAAAATGCTAATTGCTACTTTTTAATCGAACTTGTTTTTTTAGTCTTGAGTTCATATCTCGCAATTATGACTTTTTAACAAGCAACTTCCAAGTTTATGTCATGAAAAAGTCAGAATTGCAAGTCTTTTTTTCACTGCACTTTATATCACAATAGCAATTTATTGTTTTATATGCTTGATTCAGTATATACTTCAAAATTAAGAGAAAAAAGTCTGAAATGCACTGAATATGTACTGAATATTCTTACAATTGAAAGAAGAAAAGTTTCTAACATGCAATTTCATGTTTATCAAGCAAGATATCAACTTTCAAATGTGAGACTAATGTCAGGACTGAGATAAGAAAACATGGTTTGAGTACTTCAAAATTTCATGTTCAAATTTCAGTTTTCCTTTGAGAAACCTGGGTAATAACTGACTTAAAGCCTTTATGTATGATGCATTATAAAGATATTGTGCTGTAATATTGCCTATAATGCATTGTTTTGGATAATGGAAGACTGTATTTTACTGAATTTGGCCTTTGTTTACAGCGAACATTAGTATGCATTACATTATAATATTGGCAGATTTCTTGCTGAAACTGGTTGTTTGTCATGTGTTTTAATGTAATGATGCATTGAAATGACAGTGAAATGTATTCTATATAATGGCTTTAAATGAAGTGTTTTGCTAAAAATGGTTTCTACACCAATATAAAAGGCAGTAATTTGCAGCATGTGTGTTATGTTTATATCCAGTCAGTGTTACTCAGCAGACACACACAGACTGAAGGAGCGAGCAGGATCAGATGCTGGAGTGTGCCGTGGCTTTGAGCCATGCTCTCATTTGTTATTCTTCAGACCGTCTCAGGTTAAATCTGACAAAACAACAGCACGGCCTCACCGGGAGAAGAGGACACATCAATCCCGTTTGATAACTTTAATACATTTCAGGGAGCCAAAGCCAACTCAAGACAATTAATACATTTAACAGAATAGAATAGACATTTAATAGAAGTGACACATCGATAGATGCACAGCTTCCAGGGCAGTTTCACCCAGGTGAATTAATTAGGTATAAAAAATTCGATTAGCTTGATTAAATGTGATTATTGATTTGCCATTTAAATGTTAATAAACTGCTTGAGTAATTCCTCCGGAGGGCAGAGTGCTTCATCTAGTTATGCTCTCTTTGCTGTATGAGTTCCTTCTCATACAGAGTTTTTAATGATTCCTCTTCACATAATCCCTCTCATAACAAATGATAAGATCTGAAGCTGACTTCCAGTCTTCAGGTAATAAAACATAAATATCAGACGAACCCTGAGATCACGGTCCCTTTTATTTTTCACAAAATGGCTAAATGAATATGATCATATCCTCTAAACATGACTCTGTAGCTTCACCCTAGCAGCAAACATCACAGTGCTCCACCTGCTGCTCCAGCCAGGGTAAAAAGTGACCGTGAGAGACGGTGAACACAATTGTGTCCAATTATCTAAATGAATCAGTGACCTTTAGATGTGTGTGAATAATGCAGGAGCTTACATGTCGCAGCCAGAGATTGGTCTCCATGATCTGGTTCACCTCGTCCTGAGGAAGAAAGAGGACAGAGAGAGAGTCTCTGAGAGTCACAGACATATCACCAGCGGCGGAATAAACACCACGGATTAATATTTCAGAGCTTAGAGAAGAAACATGCTGTCATGAGCAATCATTCTCCAGGCGTCTGTCCTCTCCGCGTCTCACAGATGAGCGTCTCTCGGATGAAGAGCGAGGAACACCTGAGTCCCGTCGCCTGAGGAGCTTCTGGAGCTCTTCTTCAAAAACTTGGACTAGTGCAATCAAAATGGCAAAAACAGATGATATTTTTCTAGAAATTAAATAATCGAAAATAATTTTCCTTCCATATATTTCAATACTAGAAACTATAATAACATGAGGCTAGTTAACTAAAATAGTTAGGATAGTGGACTAAAACTAAAACTAAAGCATAATCCAAACAGTTAGTTTAATGTACTAAAATAATTAAGGCTAAATTGATCTAAGAATAAATTTGGCATGTGTTTTCATTCTGTAGCTCCGCCCCTCTCTTTAATGTTCATTCCCTACCAGCTGTGTCCTCCAGGTGTCTTGTATTATGTCTTGATTAGTCTGTGTATTTAAACCATGCCCTGGGTCTTGTTCTGTGTCAGTTGTTAATGTTATGTGGGTTTATGTATGCTTGTGTCTCTGCTCGTCGTCAGCTTCCCTGTATCTTGTTTTTGTTTTATTAAATGTCTCAAGACATCTCAAAAGTACATAGAGTTCCTGTCAGAAGCCAGAAAGCTACATGCTCAATCATGACAAAATTATATATATATATATATAGATATATATAGATAGATAGCCATGTTTAAAAACAACATAAACTAATAGATTTATAAAAATTACAAAGGCACAACAAAATGACTAACACCAACAAAAAATAAGATGAAAAAGAAAATCTATCAAATAAAGTATCTGAATGATCCAAAAAATAACACTGAACGTGTTGCATATTTCATTAAGCTTTAGGCATATATTTAAAATATAATTTGGTCAGAAAAATTCATGATCTCAGCTTACATTCTTACACGCCTCTATATTAACACCTATGACAATATAAGCCTTAGAAAGATCTAATAGTCTGTCAAAATTTTACATTGTACATTTTAAAAGGTGCTGGCAGATAAATGAGCGCATTTCAGAAGTTCATATTTGGATTTCCTCTGCAGTATAACAGAAAAATTGTTGTTGTTTGTGGCGCTTCCATCCCAAAAAAAAGCATGAAATCTTTAAAGCATTGAAGCTGAATGAAACAATCAGAAACAAAGTGAGAAAGAATGACATAAGGAAGGAAAGACAGCTCTATAAACACTGCATTTAACAGAAGTGAGACGTTCTCCGTGACTGAGGAAAGATGAGAGGAAACCTGAAAATTCAGCAGATCATGCGCTCGTTCACGCTGACGGATGGATGTGTGTCTGAGGTCAGAGATCACGAGTGAAGCGCTCTCAGAAGACAGACAGACTCAGAGATCCCTCAGAAACCTGCATCTGTTCACAGACACTTACCACTTTGACCAGCTGTGACATGGACACTTCAAACTGGACGATGACGGGGTCAGACACGTTCTCCACCGGTCTGATGTACTGGTTATAACTGGAGAAGATGACTGAGAAGAGCCTGTGCTCGGCCTCAGAGCCACAAACCCCTGAGTGTGGAGCAGAGACAGGAGCTCAAGATGATCACACTTCATACTGTTATGAGTCATTTGACGCAATGCATTTATACATGTTTTTACATTGTAATAACATTTCTACAAATACAAATACGCTGTAAAAAATTGCTGTAGTTATAACTTACTGTAGATTTAAATTTATGTTATTTACTGGCAACAGTTTGTTCAAAGTTAAGTGAATATTAAACTTTAACAAGTCTTTGTCTTTACAGAATAAAACTATAAAATAACAACCTAAAGTAAAGCATTTCTGTAATTACTGTACATGTACAGTTACACTGTTGATCCCTTACTTACACCTTAACCCACCCCTACACCTGTCCTCCACCTCAATATATAATATGATCTATGATATAATATTCATTGCGAATGAAGAATACACACAGATTCATCGTGAGCAGGCAATCATGTCCACACATTGTACAGTATTTGGCATCAATTTTTCATCATCTCTACTGCTTCAGAAGAACACATTCTAAAGTGTATTATATGTACATGCTACTGTATTAACAATAATAAATTACTATAGTTGTTATATCACCACAGCAACTAATTCAGGTACTTTACTGTAGTTCAAAAACACTATAGTATTTAGTATATTACTGTAGTATTATTTTAGATCTGATCCTAGCGTTTAAAACACGTCCTTCTCATTATGAGAAATATATATTAATTTAGCAAATTAAGAATACAACAGTTATTTATTTCAAGCAGAGAATGGATCGACATACAAATGTCCGAACATTATAGTAACCGGAATTAATATATTATTAGTTTAGGTCCAATTCAGACGAATTGGGAGACTTTGCCGTTGACATTAATGGGGAAATGTCCCAATTAACCTAAATTAATTAAATTATATTATATTAATTAATCAATATAATCCTGATTACAAATGAATAAAAAACTATTTAGGATGTCAGATTTGAGAGGCACAATTATTAGACTGAACCAGGAATAAATGAAAAAACATTCATTTTATTTGCGAATGAGCCGGTTTAGTATATATGATATCCTGGGGAAAAAAATTATTACACGCGCTAAACGTTTTTTCATAAAGAGCTGTTTAATGTCCGGTTTCTTTGTGAAAATGTACCCCATAATCTGTGACAGTGTGCGCCGCTATTGGGGCATGTTGTCACAGACGATCAGTAGGCTATCGCCTGTAAACGGACTTTCTCCCTCGACCAACGAATTTTTGAACTATTGAAAACATTTAATGATTTCTGCCATTATCTGTCATTCCTCTAGAAATCAGCGCTCGAGTCCATCATAAACCGCAGAACATTTCAATAAACAGCCACAGTTATGAGGGTCAGTCCTGCTTTACTCACCAGACAGAAGAAAAAACAGAAAGTAGCAGGTGTGCAAAAGGATGAGAAGTCTGGTTTTCATCGTACAGTCCGGAGAACTGATAGAAGACTGATCCAACAGAGTCCAGACGAGGACAGAGAGAGAGAGAGAGAGAGAGAGAGAGAGAGAGAGAGAGAGACTAACCATGATTTAGAAATAGAGAGAGGAACACACACACACACACACACACACACACACAGAGCAAGAGACACCCCGATCTCATTAAAGTGCGTATGAATAGCTAAATAAAAACAAGAACGTGTGGTATTGATAAGAAAGCTACGCTGTGGGCAGGATTAGGGGTTTGGGGTAGATGCGTATCATATGTACGTGAAAACTACGTATTATTTACAAGCCAAACGCGCGTGTCATATATACGCCAAAGCGTATTAGCACCACGAGTTTTTTTTTTTTACGTACTATTTACATACAGTTTCATGAGGCCGGGCAAGAACAGAGGATCTGTAGACACTTTCTACTGTTTTGTCCTAAATATCACAGTCGAGGGAAACATTTCTCCCCGGATCTGAAGCACTGTATGCACACAATATAGTGATACAGAGAAATCCCCTTCATACCCGGAGAAGATGACGATACAGCTGCACTAGAAGTTATGTTCACAAACATGATTTACCCTAAACTGACTCACTTTGTCTTCCATTTAAGTAGATGGATTTGATTATTGATTTATTTTTTATCATATGTTGTTTAACTGAATTAAAAGTGAAAGAAAGCAAAGCTCTCCATAAACCGCAGATACTAGGCGCAAAACAGCAAACACATTTAAAACTTAACCACAAGTTAAACTAAATGTTTTTTTGTTTGTTTGTTTGTTTGTTTAACTAGGGTGAACTCATATTAATATGGATTTTCTCCCCAGTCATTCCAATGACAAACTTGACATGTGCGTATGATACAGGGTCATATTTATATGATTTTGTTACATGATGTTACATGATAAAGAAGAGGATTTTATGGTTTCACCATGAAGTACACATTTAATACTGGTTGAGAGACTGGAGGGTTTTTATACCTAAGAGAAAGAATAAAAGATCATCCTGTGGTCCATATTTTATGCCAAGTGTAACCTAATAAACACAAAAACATGTCAGAACTTCATTTCCTGGGTATTTTTGAAAATATTGAAAATAAATCTTTGAAAATAAAACATGTTTCTGCAGCTGCTAAATCCATCTCTGTTTCAATCTTAGTAGTTATGTGTGAATAATTTACAACAAAAAACACTGGACACTGTATAAAGAGATATGGTAGGCTAGTCCGAATGAAAGAGATACACTGTATTGTGGATTAGAAGTCACACTAAATAAGCACCAAACAAATCCAGCATCATGGACCAATGTGTGTGACAGATACAGACACAGCCAGCAGGTGGCTCTGTACATGTAGTGACTCACTTTAGCTCAGATCTGAATGTGCCTTCAGGTGAACACAAGGAGAAACACAGAAGATGAGAAATAAAATGACAGCTGATAAAAGCTTGAGTAGACAAGGTGAGCAGGTGATCCTTCATCTCCAAAATCAGCCAAATCAATTCTGCCAATGCTGCAAACGTGATTAAATATGACACAATGAATCTAACAAGACCACTGCTATATAAAACCGATAACTGAAAATACCATTTCAACCTCTTGACCTCAAAAATTCTTGTTTAATCAAGTATTACACATATCTACTACAAATTTACTAGTGATAGTGTTTAACAACTGATACATTCACAAATCTACAAAGTAAATTGTACACTTTTTTATTATTTTAAAAAGATAGATTAAATAATCGTATCCAGGCTTAATGAAGAGAACGTTGAGCCATTTGTAGCTTTATGTCCCTGAAAAGTGACTAACAGTGGCTCAATCAATAATAAGAGTTGGTGGGCGGGGTTAACTTGTTTCTGACCAATGGCAGACAGGGAGAGTGAAAGCTGTTTGGGAACAATCAGGAGTTCTGTTGGGTTCGATTTGATGTTGTGATCATACTCCAGGTCAAAGGATTGCTGATGTGAAGAAAATGCTCTGCTGTGACATTATAATACAATAATGGCACAGTGACTGTGTCTCTATCAGAGTTTCATGCTCAGATCATCAGAGCTTCATGTCTTTGAGTTATATACATACATACACAGAGGTGGCCAAAATTATTATAACACTGATATTTCCACCAGATAAAACTAGTATTAAGTTATCTTTTTTTTTTAATCAATTAACTTCTTCTTCTTATTCATTAACTTGATTTTGGCCACCGCTGTATATATACAGTATATAAAGCCTGAGTTGCGATCACATGCCATCTCGTCTGGCCGGCTCGGTGCTGGGCTGCTGGACGGAGCTGGTCTGGCTCTGGAAGAGCGGCTGGAGGAACAGACCCAGGGTTCCCACCACACACACAATCACGAAGATCCACAGAAACAGACGGTCCACCACCATGGCCACGTACTTCCAGTCCTCGATCACCTGCGGATGCACACAGATCGGCTCGTTAAGAAACCTATTGACCCGCTGGTGCACTAATAAGAGAGGAGGCAGAATGTGCTGCTGTCCTCTGCACTTTCTGATGCTCACTATTATTCCCTTTCTCTCTCCTCCAGAGTGATGTAAGTACTCGATCGATGCTCTTACAATGAGCTGAACCTCTGCTGTATCCCACCTCTGTCTGATAACTGTGTGTCTGCAGAATACATGTTCCTTGTTCAACTTAAATGCCATTCAACTTTTTTGTACAATTCGATCTGTTTTAAACCCATAAGGTGATATCCTAAATGCCAGGACGAGTGAGATGTTAGACTGGTGTTTTCTGTAAATACTCAGAATTACAGCAAATCAAACAAACATCTGATTAAACTAGTATTGATTCACTGGCAAAGGCCTCTTGTGAGCAGTTTCTTTTTTTTTTTTTGAAAGTCAATGAGACTCACAAACTGTCTGGCAAATTGGACAGTTCAAACATACTTTATGTCAAAGATCGATAGGAGGGCAATTATGGCCCTCAATTATGATTTACAAGTGAAACCATAAAAGTCATAAAAAGATAATCAATAAAAAGTCATCACTCCCACTAAAGAGTTCTTAGGATGATTTCAAATACTGATATTATGAGCTCAACATTTAATACTGTTTAAAATGTTTGGAGTGCTTTTACTGTAATGAATAGTTAGATTTTTTAAATAACTAATAATGTGGTTAATGATTTTACTCCACAACGATGCATTAAACTGATCAAAACTGGCATTAAATACGTTTAGACTAATATTCAAAAAATATATGGAATAACTAAGGATTTTTAAAAAATGTTTTTGAAACACTATTATCAATGTTTAAAAGAGTTTTGCTGCCCAATGTTTCTGTGGAAAACTGTTGGCAAATAATGTTTTTTGTCTAATGTCTGATTTGACTCTTGGTAACGTATATTTTACCCCACAACTATCAGTCAACTATCGTCAAGATTCGAAAATTCTGATTCGATTATGTAAACTATTAGTTGAGGACACCCCTACTGTAGTAACGATGCAGCTTTGGTCACGGCAATAAATTACAGTTTAACAGATATTAACATAGAAAACAGCTGTTCAAAGTTTGAATAATGTTCACAAATGTTACTGTACTCTTGACCAAATAACAGCAGCCCTGGTGAGCAGAAGAGACTCTTTCAGAACGCTTGCGTGTGTGAGGCGATAAAGTCACTCACGCTCTGATCGTCGTCGTTTCCCATCATGTGATCTGCTACGTAGCGAACACCGTCCACGGCCTCCTGGATCTCCGATGGCCAATCTGGAGCTGGCCTGCTCCCTCTCAGGTCCTGTGCGGAGCTGTGTCCATCAGGCAGGAACCCAGCAGGACGCAGATCTCCTCTCTGAACCTGAGGCCCTCTGCTGTAATAGTGTCCGGGCGACGAGAGCGCAGAGGAAGCGGCCAGAAGCGCAGAGGCCGACGATGACATGCCAGACTTGCGCGGATCAGAGAAGCCCAGCAGAGATGATCCGGGGTGCCTCAAACGGCGGCGGGCCGAGTTTCCCTGAGGTCTCTGCATGAAGAGCAGCGCCGGGAGCCTGACCAGGAACACCAGCTTGACCCAATCTGGCATGCTGTGAGTGCTCGGGGAGCGATGGTGCACGTTCAGCACACAAACGCTGGTGATGATGGAGAAGGTCACCAGCACCATGGTGAACATCAAGTACTTCCCGATCAAGGGAACGTCCAGCGAAGTGGGCGGCACGATCTTGGAGATCAGCAGGAGGAAGACAGTCAGCGCTAGCAGGACGGAGATGCACAGCGTCATCTTCTCGCCGCAGTCCGAAGGCAGGTAGAAGACCAGGATGGCCAGAGACGTGATGAGCACGCAGGGGATGATCAGGTTGATGGTGTAGAACAGCGGCTTGCGCTTGATGATGAAGTCATAGGTCAGATCCACATAGGTGGGATCCAGAGCGCTGACCGTCCTCCGACCCGGCAGAGCCAGGATGTCCCACTCGCCGCTGGGGGTGAAATCGTCCATGCTGGCTGCCTCGGACTTCAGCAGCAGGTCGATCTCAGTGTGGTCGTAGGTCCAGGAGCGGAACTTGAGCGTGCAGTTCTGCTGGTCGAAAGGGAAGTGCTTGACCTCGATCTTGCAGGCGCTCTTGTAGATGGCCGGAGGGAGCCAGGCGATGCTGCCGTTGAACAGGACGATGGCGTTGGTGAAGACCGTCACTTCGTATGTGCCATCCGCGCTACAGAGCAGACAAGAGAGTTAATAAGATGTGGGATAGGTCACTACTGCTAGGGTAGTTTAGAGATGATTAGAACACTTGTGTTTTCAGCAACTAGTCCCTTATGCCTGTCTTTTGCTGTATATAAGACATTTTGCACTGCTTTAGTTACAGAACTATTAGTACAGTACTAAAGAACTTGGATGATTTGGTGTGAAATATTTCCCAGTACCGTCTGACGGGTTGCATTCAAGCTGAGGGTGGATACTAGAATGGTCAACAGCGACGTTATGTGAGCGTGGCGTGTAACAATGGAAACAAAGAGTAAAAACAGAAGGATAGAGGAGGCTGTTATAGGAGCTGAGTTTTTGTGGTGTCTCATGGGTTTCACAATAATGGATATGGAATGTCGACGTATACGTCAAGCAAATGAAACGGAAAGGAGGAATCTCCAACATCAGCTGGCAGTGCTGCATGTCACTGAGGCTGCGAGAAGCTGAAAATGCCATAGACCAAGTCCTCAGGTAAGTGTAGTTTCTAAAAGAAATAAGTTTACAATATTTACACTGTGATTTAAATCATAGCAGGTGAGGAGGTTTTCGTATGCGTTTAGCCAATCAGCTTACACTTACGATGTTCTATATTCTAGAATTATTCTAGACCCTACTCTGAAGTAGGAGCTCCATTTAGTTCCTCCAAAGAGAGTTCCTGGAACTAAAATGGTGAGTGAGTTTGTTTATATTTATATTTGTTTGGTGGTTTGTGATAATAACGCTTTTGCTATCAGCTGGAGGAAACTGGTGGCTCGTTCCTCACAGGCTTCAGTCTCTGGTCATTATCTCCTGCAGCATCTGGGCTTCTCTTATCACAAACTCACTTGTTGTACAGCACTATATCAGGCAGCCAGATGTGTCTGGAGGGAATCCGGAGCTTGTCGATTCCCTCGTACTCCGCTGGGTCCCACGACAGACGATAATCATTCCAGTTCTGCAGATAATATTGCAATTGTCTTGTTATTTCATACATGAGATTTCTGTCTGTCAGACAGCCACAATTACACACTGAATTAACAGCGTAATGGATGGACGTGAGTGCACTGATTATTGGGCAGGACACATGGCGGGTACATTCAAGATCAACACAAGGACGGCAGAGCCAATGATGCTTTAATCAAGTACTAATTAACACCTGATGAGTCTCTGACACTAACCTGAGTGAGCCAGACATTCGTGGTCATGATCTGCTCTCTCTCATTCTGGAAGAACAGAAATAATAACGCATGAACACAGCTGATACTGACTTCGGAAACAATCTCACAAGAATTGATGGGGTTTTTTTTAGTGTTGTGAAAAGAATAATCAGGATTAATCACATTACAAAATAAAAGTGTTTGTTTACATGATATATGTAATATGTAATATTATTTATTTATGATATAAATTATAATAATACAAATAGACATATTTCCAAAATATATACTGTGTGTGTATACATTATAAATATACACAGAACGCAAAAATATAATACGCAAATGAAAAAAAACTTCAGCAGTATAAACCTAAAATCATAACAGTAATGGACTCACCACACTGATGAGCTGTGCCAGAGAAACCTGCAGGAGAACGGTCACTCTCTCGGTCCGGTTTACTGCTGGCCGGATCAGCTTGTTATAACGATCTTTACCCAGCAGCCAATTCATCAAACGCTCCTCTGAATCTGCACAGAGTCCACCTGCAGACAGCCAGAAAACACCTCAAAGTCATGCAGGAAACCACCGGTCACATTATCCTACAGAAATACTGCATTATTATTTTCAGTCGAATGCACTTCTTGTACATGTCGACTAAATAACTGTAACAGGCAGAACTCTGACAAGCGTAGTAGATTCAAGTGTGAGCTTTTATTTAAAACACAATGTGGTCAAAACAGGCAAGGTCCAAGTATAAGCAAACAGGAATATCCAAGGGCGAGACAAAATTATAATCCAGTAACATGCAATGGTCAGGAAAACAACAGGCATTAGTCCAGGGTAAAAATCCAAGAGGGAAATCCAAAGTAACAAATAAAACAAAACAATGAAAGGCTATGGCAATGGCAAATAGGGCAAACCAATGAACATGAACTAGACCAGACTAGACTAGACTAGGATAAACAGGGGAAACACTTAGTAGTCCACAACGGCAAAACAATACTTCACGACTTTCTGTTTGGCAGGCCCCAGCTTAAATGACCGCCCAACAGGAAGTCACCAGAGAGGAAGCAGAGGGAGCTGTGATGGTCAGTGCAGAGTTAGAGCTGGACCTTTGCATGGCCATGGCGAATCTGGACCTTCTGGGGCCAGGACCCGACAACGGCACTCCAGGCCGTGATTTGGACACCAGACCTGACAATGGTTCCCCTGACAGTGATTTGGGGTTGGGACCTTAAAGCTGCGGATAGGGAACCGCAGAGATTTTAGATGGCACTTCTGGACGTGACTTGGACACCTTGGAACTGACAACGGTTCCCTTGAAGGTTATTTGGGGCTGGGACCCGATAACTGCTGACTGGAATCTGCGGGGATCAGGAATGGCATAACGGCGCCATAAATCTGGATCTGGACTCTGATAATGTGGACTGGAATCCGCGGGACATTCCTGGCCGACACTCTGGGACTGAACTTGGGCATTGCTGGAAACTGCAGAGACCAGGACCAGCATATCGGCCCATAACTCTAGATCCTGACTGGAATCCGCAGGAATCTGGATCGTCTCCCGTGGCCAAAAATCTGGAACCGGACTTGGAAATCGCAGACCGGAATCCATGGGACTGTGGAACTGCGCTCCTGAACTCCGTTACGTAGTCCTCGGACGGCAGGTCTCGGAGGGTCAACCATGTATCTGGTTGCTTGTTCTGTCATGATTAGCCCTGCCTCTCAGTGAGCAAGGACGGAACGGGAGATGTGGGTCAAAGAAACATAAAGTCTTTAATGATTAGAGAAACAAGGCAAAGGAACCGAGACGACAGGCAGGCTTACAACACTAAACATTCAATAAGCGACAGGAGAAAACTCAAAAGACATGGTTTAAATGCACATTGAAACAAGGAGGGAAACACAAAACACCTGGGTCACACAGCTGGGCTAAATGAAACACTGATGACGGGTCAGGACTTCAACCGAAGATAAACACGTGGACACATAATGTAAACAAAATAAAGAAAACAGAATGACAGGACCAGACCAGACTAGACTGACAACGTTACAACTACAGTAAAACAAAAATGACATGCATTTGTACATCTCTCTTATTTTGGACAAATATTAACATTTTGCAGATTATGCGAGGTGAGCGTTATGTACTTTTGTCCAGTACCGTGATGTTTTGCAAAAATTTATTTAAGACCAGATCATTAATCTATTAAACGATGCATAGACAAATGATCGACTTAAACCTGACAGTAAACATTACACTCAGAAGCAGCTCTGTTTTGAAGAGTTCTGATCTGGACTGATGTCCACCAAAATGTTTAAACAGCCCAATGACTGAAAGGCAGCTTTAGAAACAGAATTTTCACTCTGATTCCTGACGGCACAGTGTTGGTGAATTATCAGTGTATACTGTAGAAGATGGTTTATGAGCTGCAGAGTCAGCAGAACACAGTCAGAACCAGCCAGAGAACGCTCAACATCGCACACATGAAACACTCAGCAGATGCCAAGGAGACTCTTAAAATACATCTGTCCAGGAATAGAGATGGATGATTCAACATGAATGGACGATATATACTAAATTAATGAATAATGAACATATACACATAAAATACCCTCTCTTTGCTCAGAATAAAGAAAAAAAATAAACAAAACTATAAAATATAGAATAAAGCTAATAATTCCTCTTTTGTAAGTGGCGGTCTATCACAGTAGTCTGTCTCCAGGAATACACATAATGCACATATTTCTAATGCCCAATAAATCAGAGGTCCCGCAGAGTTTAGGAGTGTATATGTTCCATTCAGAGGGTATTCAAGTGTGCGAGGCATGAATTTAAATAGTATAGAGGTACTGTATATGATGTCACAATTGTCTGTGTGTGAAGATGTTGCAAACTTCAAAAGATGCAAACCCTGAATCAAGTCAATCGTGTTTAAAACATTGATTGCTACACATGTGAATATTTAAATCCCCTGAGGATTCAAATAATGCTGAGATAGAATGTTTTCTTTGGCTCGATCTAATCTGACTCAGGGTTTTATCAGCGTTCAATATTTATTACGAATCATTCTCACCAAGTTTCTGAGCAAACGATGAGATTGAGTGTGCTTCATCATCTCGGCTGCTGTTTCTGTACATCACACTATAAAACACATGCACTCACCACTGAGACTCACAGCTTTAATTGGGATTAATTAATATTAATGAGCAGTGATCTGTGATAATTAGTGACACCCAGAGCTACACTGTAAGCACTCGCTTTGTAATGCTGATTGAAAAAAGGCAAAACATGAGGAATGAACAGGAACAAACAGAAGAAAAACGTCAGCACAAACAGCTCAGATTTAAAAACCAGGGACAGCAGGAAACACTAGAGGATTTACCAAGCAGACCACTGATAGAGGGTCAAAATCGTATTCTTAAAGAATATGTCATTTATTTGTCACTTATCAACTCAACATGTTTTTTATTTATTGATCTAACCCACATTCGTGGTAACAACACTTATTCCGTGTGCTTTACACAGCTGCGTTATTGCAGTTAAAGCTGCAGACTGTAACTTTGTTTGGTAATAAATGATCCAAAATCAATATTTGAGCAAGAACACAACCAGTCATCTCACTACTTTATCCTGATTCATAACAGTTATCTTATAATGTTTTCTAATTTGAGTGGTACTGGTAAGAATTTGAAGGATCTCCAGAAAGTATTATGTGTTTACGAAACACATGATTTAAATTACATTATATTCCAGGTTATAACTGTGCATCTGATCACAGAAGATTGTATTTTAAAGAAAACCAGTTTGAAAGAATAATAATTTGCCTATTGGGTTAAAAGAATTTCTTCTCATTCGAGCAGTTTGACAATTAGACATTAGACTGTACAGAAATTGAAATCTACACGCTAATACACGTTGTCACGCAGTGCTGATGTTGTTCACGTTAATAATGTGAAAACAAAATAAAACAATAATAAGAATTTGCAGGGTTTGATGTGATATGAGCTAACTGATCATTGGATTTAATCACCATTGATAGCGCGGTTTATTGTAATGCTTTTTTCCGCAGTTGGTCAGAACAAAAGTGGCAGACTGCTTGCTCGTTTAGACGACAATATCCAGTGAAAACTCTTCCAGGATAACACAGGATATAAGTACAGCATTGACTGATGCGGCGACTGACAGATACACACTCCTCAAATAATGAAGATAATGATGAACATAACTATATATATATATATATATACTGAATCACATTTACAAACATTAAATGTCTAACATTTTAGCTAAAAAAATCTACATTTTAATACAAACTATAATCACATCTTGATGATAATAAAACAACTAACTCCTTCTGGGGTAAATTAGGCAAATGAAGAGCCTTATAGTGCCAGAGACTCAACTCTTTTTGCTTTTATTTTGTCCAGTATTTAGGGTTACTCTCATTCTAAGGACTTTAGTGCTGATGCACTGATGCCAGTATTTGAAAATCCCATTCATTCACGCTTTCAGTCCAGAAACAGTCAGTACATGTTCTACAGAAAATCCAGTGCAGGTCCGTTTCGGGACACACAGACCCCAAACCACGAGCATGCAGTCAGTGTGAGACGTGTTTTATGACCGCAGGCTGTCCTCAGCTATAGAGAAGAGCCCGAGCCACACAAAGACATGGCCTCAAATGGCCAGCGACAGTGAATGAACGTGAAACGGATGAACGGCCTTCAGTCTCTCACGCATTTAACTTTCCATATTACTAGTGCTTTCGGACATGACACAAACACCAGCCTGAGCGCATCAGGTTTAGATGATGTTCCTGCTTCATACAACACATTAAAATGTCTGGATTCTATTATTTGGGCATTTTATTTTACACTGTTAGTAGTTATGCGTTTATAGAATGAACCTTTTCCCAAAACATTTTGCTTGGCTGTTCATTTAACATTTTTTTAAATGTTAATAGGTTTTAAGTGTTACAAAAAAAAAAAAAAAAAACTTTTGAAAACATTTTAAAACGATAATATTTCCATAACGCTGTTGCAACATTCATAGATTGCTGTTTTGTCAGCTGGTTTGTGTCTGCAGTACATCAAAAGTTTGGTTTTAATTTTTTTTCTTTTGTAAATTGCTTATAGCTGCATGTGTTAAATCAAATAAATATATGATTATGATTGTTATGAATGTCAGCAGTATCTGTGACAGAGCTGGTCACGTGATCTTAACATGGCGACCTGCTACATGTAGAATAAACCAGCCTCATAATTAACTATAGTATAGAGTCTTCATCACTTTAATGATGCTGCTCAAAGTGCAACCAGTTATGTTTTTATTAAGTAACAAATAAATAACAGTATGCACCTTTAAATACTTCAGCTGTGCAAGATGCAATCAAAAACATCCAGCCAGACAAAATAAAGAGTGTTTTTAAGCAGAAATAAGCATTTCCAAGCATTTATTTGCATGCACTTGGCTTCCCAGTAAAGCAACAAGATCACAATTTTACAACAGCAATACATTAGGAAACCAACTAAACGAGTACAATGCATCTCTAAAACAGAAGAAGCAGGGTTTAACTTCTGTGAGTGAGAGGTGGCATCACTGATGGCGGACTGAGACTGGACTTGTACTTACTTCGGATGAGGGTAAATATGCACACGATGACGGGGAGCGCGCGCGTCATGATCCAGAGCTCTTCTTCTGTCCCATTCCGCCGAGAACAGAGCAGAAGCGCAGAACTTCACAAGAGTCACAGCACTGATGATGAAGATGATGGTGTTGAGGATGAGGATGAAGCGCTCGCACCCGCAGCCACAGCACGAGCAGCAGCGGAGCATCCAGGACTCGCTACTGTTCCGCCGACACACACACACACACACACACACACACACACAGAGACTGCTCCGCGCCTCCCTGCCTCTCACTGCACACCGGGGCTAGTTGTCACAGTCTTTAGGTTGAGTTTGAAAGCCAGGTTTGTGCAGGCAGACACGTTCTTGGCAACAAAAGACAAATGTATGTTTTAGCGTTATTGATCAGTGGGGGGAAATGTTAATTGGACACGTGACCATCTGTGACAATGTGCCCCAGTAGCACTATAAATGCCACGGTGTCAGTATTACAGCTCATTAAGCAGTCTCTTGTAGGCTACAATCTAAACAGGAAAACAATTATGAATAACAAGCAGCAAAACGTCAAATGTAAAAACAGAAAAGGAACAGATTTGTGACACTGGACCCGGGTAAGGGTCAAGATTTATGCCTAATAAATCACCTCTCCACTGATGTCTGGTTTGTGAGGAGAGGACAATATCTGTCTGAGATACAACTATTAGACAATCTGGAATCTGAGGGAGCAGAAACATCCAAATATCATCTTTATAGTTCTTAGCAATGCATATTATTAATCAAAGATGAAGTTTTAATGTATGAACAATATGGCATTTACAAAATATCTTCATGGAACATGCTCTTTAATAATAAAAATGAGTAATTTGACCCAGGTAATATTGTTGTCTTCTGTGCTGCAGGGTCAGATACTGTAGTGAATAAGCAGGCTGGTGTTTGTGTGTTTGGCAGGTCACTGCGCGTCCATCACGCCTGCTGTATCTGCTTCCTCTCTCCATCAGTCTCCAGCGGTGCAGAAGAACTGGACATTCTGAACCAGACACTGTAGGTTCAGAAAAAAGCATGTCCACAATGCAAATCATAATGCATAAAGTAAATAATAAATATATAAATGTGGGGGGAGGGGATGCATCTGGATGGTTTAGTAATTCATATTTTGAATTAAGTCATGTAGGGTTTGGACACTGCATTGTGCAATAAATATTTGGAAGGCCAATTCTTTTATTGTTCAGATGCTGAAACGAACAAGATCAGTGTCATATTCTGTCTTGTCTTCTCAGACCTCCTCGTCTGACCATCTGCTCTCTCTCTTCACGTGATCCCGCTGGTCTAGGTCATTCACAGGGTCAGAGTTCAGGCTAAAACACTCTCAAGGTCTGCTCTGTGACAGAGATCTGTGTTTGTGGAGTGGAGAGATTTACACCGCTGATGTCCAGTCATCCAATCTGACCCGGGCTGATTGATCTGTCAGCCGCTCTGCTGAATGACGCTCCACAGGAACAGGTCGATAAAGCTGCAATAAAATATATAGTACACACAAACACTGCAATAAAAGCATAGATTCTAGTTTTTATTGATACTTTTCACTATTATCGTTAACATTAACTCATCTGCTATTTTTATCTGATCTTGCAATGCATTCTGGGATGTTTGTAGAAACATGTAAAGCTGTAAACTCGTACAGTCACCAGAAGACTGACCAATAGTAATGTCACAGATATTAATGTTTATCCTGCGGCAGAAATGCGCTTTTACAGTTTCTGGGAGAGAAGTGGATTATATACAATTTGCCTTTATTATTATTTATTATTACTATTGTTATTTGCTCTTGAAGATCCATTTTGCGTTTAACAAGAAGCCCTAGAACATGACATCACATCCTGTTCAATCAGCTTGATCTCACAGCAATTTGTACATATTTTACGAGGTGGCTAATTTATACAAATTCATATGTTTTTTTGCTAAATCAAACTTATAGTAGTCTTGTCATGTGGTGTGTCCATGTGCTGTCTTTTGTTTTTGTTTTCATTCTGTTCTCACGTGTTCTTGCCGTGTTTGTAACCATCTCATCAGTGCTCATTCCCTGCCAGCCGTGTTTCCAGGTGTCTTGTACTGTGTCGTGATTTAAACCGTGCTTTGTTTGGTGTTCAGCATCAGTCGTTGTACTATGTAATGTCGGTCTTCATGTTTTGTGCTTTGTTCAGCTGCCTTGTATCCTGTCTGTTTGAATTAAACCTTCATGTTCATTGAATCCTGTGTTTCCTGAGAAGCATGGCCCATTTATTACAAGTCTAAGGAAGATTTGGTAGTTGTGTATGTTTGACGTTGGTGTCATCTCTCAAGTGTTTGGTCGTCTCAGATCTTCATAAGAGGCTGGACCCTGACTGAAACTTTAATCTTTAACACACTCTGTTAGTTTAGATAGTTTGAAGTGTCATCACAATACTAACCTAAAGCAAACAATGGGAAACCTCAAGCCTGTATTTTCTACTAAATGTTACCAATGGGCAACATGTAAATTAAAACAGCAGAGGGCCTAAGACAGATCCCTGGGGCACTCCATGCCGCATTAATTAAGATGATTCCCTTTTTAAAGAGACAAAGTGATAACAGACAAGTACAAGACTCACCTTAAATACCGGTTTAGTTTTGTAATCAATCAAGTAAAACAGAAATAAGCAGTGTTGGGCAAGCTACTTGGAAATGTAGTGAGCTAAGCTATCAGTTACTCTACACTGAATTAAGCTTAACTTCACTAAAGCTACTACCCTGAGAAATGTAGCAAGCTAAGCTACAGCAACATGATGAAAGTAGTTTACTACATCCAAGCTATTTTTTAACTGAACCAACTTAAAACCAATGCTACCTTAGTGATAAAACATGTCATTCAAACAGATGTGCAATTATTTATTTAACAATAGTTCCAAACCAATGTGGCAACAGCCACAACAAACATAATAACAAAAGGTGTCAATAGTGTGTATGGATCTGAATGCATAACTCAGTGCAGCTTAAAGCACAGGACAACCACATTAGTAGAATTATAACGGTACCAACATAGCAAAAAACAAGTGTCATAAACTTCTCGAGGAACGGCCACGGCAATTCCCCCATCGGGATTAATTCCTCTCCGTTCTATGCCATCTTTCCAAAAAGTGTTCGCCCAAGCATGTCACGCTCATTGCTAACCGCAGTAAGAAGTCTCATTAATGCGGCTGCATTGGCCCGTGTATGGTGGTGGCATCATATACTGATCTAGGATCAGTGATCCGTAGCATTTGTATTTCCGATTTGTGCTTAAACGTCAGAAATGCTTGGGAAAATGTAACGTTAGCTTGCGCTACCGTGCTACTTGATTAATAAAAGTTTAGTAGTGCAGCTCATCCAGGATGGTGCATCAATGCGAGCTGTGGCAAGAAGGTTTGCTGTGTCTGTCAGCGTAGTGTCCAGAGCATGGAAGCGCTACCAGGAGAGCGGCCAGTACATCAGGAGGCGTGGAGGAGGCCGTAGGAGGACAACCACCCAGCAGCAGGACCGCAGACCTCCACCTTTGAGCAAGGAGGAACAGGTGGAGCACTACCAGAGCCCTGCAAAATGACCTCCAACAGGCCACAAATGTCCACGTGTCTGCTCAAACGGTCAGAAACAGACTCTATGAGGGTGGTATGAGGGCCTGACTTCCACAGGTGTGGGTTGTGCACAAATTAAACTCTTATTATTAAACCATTCTTGGCACTAAGAGTGTACAGTACCCTTAACCATTCATATTCTCTCTTTTCACTCATTCTAGGTGATTTTCTGTCTTGTGCTGATGTATTTTTTTCGTATGTGCTACTACATTAAAAGTTAGTTTCATGTTTAAATGTGCTTTATTTAGCTAACCTTTAGCATACGTGTGACCTGAGTGTTAACAGACGTAGACTAAAAGCCACAAAAACTCAATTAAAGACCTCATAAAATTAGTTTATGTAAGAAAACAGCGAAAAGTTTCCATGTGCGTGGGTCCGGAGGTGATGGAGGAGAAATGAGTAATCAGAGAACTGCTGCTGAAGCAGAGCGAGATATATATCACACAGCAGTTCATTACCTCGAGTGCTTGGCTCCTATAGCAGAGACAGCAGCAAATACTCAGATATTGATTAAAGCCTGAGCAGAAAAACCCACCCGCACCGCACGTGATGGAGCGCTCTGTGTCTCTGTGTGTTTATGAACTTAAAATAGATTATGTGATCAATAAAGACAATGTACATACTGTGTGTGTGTGTGTGATTACAGTAGTAATGGATGGACAGTGATAATCAAGCAAGCTGCTAATCAATTAATGTAGGACCTGATTGACATGTATTTGAATGATTCATTCAGTTTGTGAGCGCTGATGAGCATCTTCTCCTTCACAAACAGCCCTCAGTGTTTCTGACTGGATTCCATTTATAGCTGGATTATTACATGTACACTTCATAAAGATGGAGATGATATCGGTTTGTTGTTTTTATCTCAATGTCACATTGGATGAATTTGTTGTGTAAATAATGAAGAATGAAGTTCTGAATGAAGAATGAAGTCTGGTTTTGTCTTTGTCAATAACAAATGTACATTTAGACACCTTATTTAACCCATAGGGTTCATATAGGATGGATTTTTACATGCATACTTACATTATTTATTTATTTTAAGAGCCACAGAATTTGAAACGTTCCACATAACCATATGACCGGAGATTCTCCTAACTCATGCTGTTATATGTTTATATGTGTTTGTGAACACTGGAAACTGCACTGAAGGCATTGTTCCAGACAAACAAAGTAAATGAAGTGAGTTTAGTCTCTTAATAACTCTCTCTGAAAGGGAAAAGACTGAAGTGCACTTCATATTTCTTAAGGTCCAGCACTCTCTCCTCTATTATTGTGTTAATTTGCTCTCTCTTCTCACCTGTCTGATCATGATTAAAGCTCTCATCTGCATCTGAGATGGATGGATCCATTAGGCCTTTAACGGGTTTTAAAGATTGCTGCTGAAAACACTTCGTCAACCAAACCCTTAATCACGTATTCATTCACTCACCTAGACGTAGAATCGCTTTCACAACATCTTTTCATCTGAAATAAATAAACCATTTACATCAATGCAATCATGTTGCACATTCTCTTTTGCGAGCACATTTTCATTGAAAGATTTGATTTAATTGCGTAATAAAACTGCATGTTTTATTTATTTATTTACTTTTTTCATTTTTAATTAGTTGCAATTTTCAGTAATGCAACATTTAATTAAAAATGATACATTTTGTTTAATAACCTTTGCTTATTTGTAGAGTTTTATTTCTATTTTTTAAGTTTTTATTTGTGACATGTTTAACAGACCCATTTCATCCAGAATACTTGCCGTTAGAATATAAAATGTCATGAGTGTGTCTCACAAATAACAGGCCTGTAAGCCAGATTCAGTTTGACATCCCTTTTCTTTGCCACACATTTACTGTCAGCTTTAACTAACAATCAATCTTTAACACTGAATTTTAACAGATTTTCATCATATGGACAAAAACACATTCTCCAAATAACTTGTAATTCACAGAAATGTGAGAAAAGCTCAACATGTTTTTGAGTGACCTGCTTCTTTAAGATTAAACAAGCATCCGCTTCTGTTTTTAGTTCCTATTGTTCTAAATGAAATTAAACTTTTATAGAGCAAATCGTATCTGGAAATCTCACATCTTTAAGGATGTTCTGTAAGAGTATTTTACAGCGTCTCCTCTGAAGGCCGATGCAGCAGCGTTTTATCTTCATACTGAACATGAGCGTCACACCAGGCTGTTAGAAATTCTAATGCAACCAGTAAAGGTTTTACAAGTCCGCTGCATTGATGGAGAGCATTTATCTCTGTGGAAACGGTGACAGAGTCAGTATATGAGGCAGTTAGTGCTGTGAGTGCAGTTTTACTGCGACGCGAGGACAGACCAGAGCCTTCAGAAGCACAGAAGCACATTTTAATTTTACATTAGTATTGCATCCTTCACGTGTGCATTTAAATATTTTTTGCTCATTTTATCTGTAAAATAAAATCTGCCTAAAATTCTGCACACCTGAATGACCACAATTTTACATCACGTAGGCCTAAAAATGACTAAATACAAGATCGATGTGGTTTAGAATAGGTAAATTGTGCTTGGAAAGTAAAAATATGAGAATATCATCCATACACAACTGTACAACACAATTTTGGTGAGTTGTTTTGTCCTCTCTCTTTCAGAATGCAAGACATAATATCTTACGTTTTTTTGCAGTAAGGACTGGTTCACTTCATCATAATTCTGTCCTCATTTACTGTCCCTCGTGTCATGCACAGACACGCAGCACTTTCTACTGTGGAACGCTGAGGAAGATTCTATATGCTATACACATTATGGCACGGTTTCATAGAGGCCTAGCTACGAGAATAGTTTTTTACTGAAAGAAAACACAACTTTATGTAAAGATTCTGCACTGTAACATCACTTGAGCTTCATTACGTACGTAGTTCTGTGTTAGATGCAATGGAAAGATAGGCCGTTTGTATAAATCAAAGTGTAAATACCAGCCCAGTCTCACGGCGATTCGTACATATTTTACAAGGTGGTTAATGGGACCAGAGTCTGTGAAGTAGAGCCGCGAGTAGAGTCCATCGCAAACATGCGTCCTTATCCCTTTTTTACATTAGCCTGACTGCTCCAATTTTTGCCGGCTGATTGCCATATAAGAGTTAAAATAAGGTATATACAACTCCAAACTCTTCTTGAAGATCCTGAAAATATCTGCTCAGTTCACTCAGAGAAGCAATTTTTGATGGCATCACATAACTAAAAAAAACTAAACACATTAAACCATGTTTGAAAAAAAGTTTGTCTCACGTCTCATGAGATTACATGGATTTATGACCTATCCTGGGACCAATCAGACCACGATGGCTTCACTTTGAGGACTAGTGCTGTACACTTGAGGAAAACACAGAGCTCAGTGGAAATCTTTCTCCAGACTAGTTTTTAGTGTGGATGTGTCTTACTGATGGAACTGATGAGGCTCATAAGACAGAAGAAAATAATCACTTAGACTGACACGAAGGAACAGGGTTGTTAATGATTTCGTCTGTCCTCAGTGCGTAAAGGCATCAAATACAGTGGGGATGTTAATGCATGCTACACATTTCATGTCAGTCCTGCTCTTGACTTTGTTCTGAACTTATCGATCTCATTAGGAGATGGAAATAAAGCAGAGTCTCTGTCACGTCCTTCAGTTCAGTCTGACTCGCTTTAACATTTCTCGTCACTCAGACTGCTTTGTCTTGCCAATCGTGAGCTGAATTACCTGTTTGCTTGACTCTTGGACACTGTCCAGTCTTACAATGTGTCTGTCCTTACACGTTCTGTCCATTAGTGCAGTGGTGAATGAGATCAGGTCTGTTTAACAGCCTCTCAAACTTCAGAATGACTTCAGTCCTTGCGATTCACATCTGTCTCATCTGTCTGTCATCAACAGTGGTGTCAACCATAACTAGTCACCTATAAGTATTGAAATGTTGCAAAAAGTCAAACTTCAGAAGCATGTCATCAGTAACCTTTATTGGGATGTAAATGTACATCCAAGCGTAGCTGCAGGAATCCATGAGGGCATACAAGGAAATTTACCCAGGACAGGCTTAGTAACAATTACCCTTGTATGGTTGTCTACAATAAACTTTAGTGCTGTCAGAATTAATGATTAATCCAGGTGATTAATCAAAAAAAAAAAAAAAAAAGAAGAAGAAGAATATAATATATATGATCTCTCTCTCCCGTTACCTTTGTGGTATGTACCTCTGATATAGTCAAGGCCTGTGAAATTACAAATAAATAAATAAAAATCAGGCCAATTTTGACCATATGACAGTATTGTAATTGTGTATTATAAGATAGGGTGTTGGTGTCATTACATGTCATTTAAACTGATTTCGTGGATCCATAGAATTCTATGTTCCATAGAATTTACACATATTAAGAGGAAGTTGAAAAGTGAGACACTTACCAAGTTTGAGGATATTTTTGCCACTTGTCCAGCAGGTGTTAAATTTGGGAACTAGAATGGCTGCGGCTATCAGCTCTGGATCTACAACCATCTCACCAAAACGTTTTACAAGGCCTCAAATAAGTGTAGCAATCAGAAATTGACAGAACATAGAGGCGACGTGTCCGAGCTTGGTCCTTAGCAGAGTTATGGTGGGGACCAACCATCCCATCTGCACACTGGTTTCTCCCTGAAGAACATCCAGTGCGTTTGCAACTGGGCTCATTTTGCATATTCTGCAAGAAATGAAAGTTTGACTGGAGTAAACCTGTACAAAGAAGAAAAGAAAAACAGAACATGAAACATTAAGCCTACTTGATGTAGCACCTTCAACTGAAGGAAAGGATAATAACAAAAGAAAAATATTGAGACTTTTAGAAATGTAGTGGTGTTGCTACAAATCACATCAATAGTAAATATGGGTACTGCATATTGGCGTAATGCATACATATGTACTACATTATTTAAAGTATAAAATTATGACTCAATCTATCATTAATCACAAGCACATATACTTAGGTGTATCTAGTTCACTGCAGGCAGCTGCAGGGGCTCCTTCACCTTGTTCTTTTGTTATTCACACTATTCTTTCTACAGCTGAGAATAGTGAATTCCTCCTTATTGTAGTTGGAGTTTGCAGTGGTCTTCAATTACTTCAGATGCAGTGGTTGATCTTGAACTTTTGTTCCACAAACTAGAGCTTTTGGCAAATGTGGATGTACAACGGGTTGTACAATGGGTTGACCTCTGCTTTTGAAGCATCAGCGGTGGACACTAAATTAAGGAGGTGGCAGGCACATCGATGGTGCTTGGGTAGCCGGTATTCCAAGTAGTCATCTTCGTCCAACAGGGCTCCTCTTCTTCATCACAATCATTATTTTGGCCACCATCATCCTCTTCTCCATCCCCCTCTCCTACAGGTTCAGGATTATTGTTCACAGGATCAATGAAGCCCTGTTGCTGAACAATGTGTGGTGGGTGCAAGCCTTGGACAATGAATTGGAGGACTACTTTATCACGCTAACCTGGGACACTCTTCGTATCTCACACAGCTTGGTTTGTTTGGAGGGTGGGGCCAAAGAAGCTTCAGTGGGTGACTTCCTTTTGAGGGCCGCTGAAGTAAGTTGTATGTACCGCTGTTGTATGTAGGAGAGTGGGGTGTTTATCTTGTGGAAAAAAATGAAATCACAGGCACAGATTGACTGGCATGACTGAAAAGCAGCGTTAAATTAATTTTAAACAGCATTTGGCTGATAGTTGGTAGTTGGGCCCCCCACACAGGCATGCACACTCTCACACACAGACAAGGTCATGACCATCCTTAGTACACACTTTATCAACCAGCTGCAGCCTATAAGCTTTGCACAATTAACTTATATTAAATATTAAATACAGTAATTATATAAGCTCAGATAACATTTGGTTAAAGTCGAATTTCAAATGTCACACAGAGCCCACTAAAGAAGATTGCAATGCTAAATCACAGCATATCTTAGCATTTATCGAGCCATGGCAAACATTGCAACTTTACAAATTATTAGTATGTTACTAGGCCACTACAATATTGTCAATAATCGACTAATAATAACAACAACTATAGTGTTGTATAATTACCATGTACATATTACATTTAACAATAATATAACCAAAGAAAACATTTCAAATCTATCAATAATCGAATGATAATATCAAAATTCCAACCTACCTCAATATCCTTTTTCAAATTAGACGGGGAGTTTTTGAAGGCCATTAGCTTGCGGTACTTGGGTGCCCAGAGCTTGCAGCGCATTCGAAAGGAGCTGTTTTTGCATCCAACCATTTAGGAAAATTCTTCCAATTACAGCCAGGGATGTAGCCAATGTGAGTTGGCTGGTCTTCCTGGCTACCAACCTACTCGCTGGTGCTTGGTTGTGACATTTCACTCACGGACATCTTCGTCTGCATATTGCAATGTTACAGTAAAATGCTGGTTTATTCAAACGTCTTTGCTGGAGTGTGTGACGTGACGTCATGTGCAGGTGCGATGTATAATATGAGTAACGAGACTGCGTAAGGAGTAGAAAGTACAGATAATTGCGTGAAAATCTAAGAAGTAGAACTAAAAAGTGGTCTGAAAAATATTTACTCCAGTAAAGTAGATACCCAAAATTTCTACTTAAGTAAGGTAACTAAGTATTTGTACTTTGTTACTTGACACCTCTGGTCATCAGTCAGTCAATCAATAATACATATATCATTTTAGTAATCCTTTTTTAATTGAGCTGTTCTAAATCAGAATCTACAGTAACTTACAGTTTTTTTTTTACGATTTCCTAGGCCCGGTTTGTCAAAACATTACACACAATTAACACAGCTATGCGCATAATATATTGTTCAATATATATCAGACCAAGCCCTAACTTCAGGGTTGTGTTAATTGTGTGTAATGTTTTGACAAACCGACAACGTACAGGTTACAGTAAACAACAACAACAAACATAAAAAATAATGTAAAAAAACTGACAATATTGTATTGTATAGTGTTTAAACCTGATGTTGTGTCTACAATTGATCAATCATGTGTTTGTGATGGCTGTGTTGAACAGATTGGCCCATAGCTATGGGAATTTGACTGTCAGTGCTTTGGAATTGCAAGGAAGTGACATCATAAGGTTTGGATAATTGTGGGAAAAGTTTCATTTTAGTGTGTAAGCAATCATAAAAAAACATAATTTCATCTCCATCTATTAAACATAAGATTTTTTTTAAATATAGAATTAATTTACCTGCTGTTGATTGGATCTGCTCAAAGTATGTGAGAGAAATAAGTTAAACAATATTTTAAAATCTTTAAATTCATCCTGTACTGTTTTTAAATTAATGAATTGTTTATCAATTCTATTACTGAAAACATATATACACCCCATGATTTTTAAAATTTATTTATTTCAAAATTTGTGGTGAGGTTGTTTTTTTTTACTGTTTGTGAAAGAAGTCTCTAATGCTTATCTCAGCTGTATAAACTTGGTTTTAATCTGTCTACCGCTCCCATGTGTGACTAATTCCGTCTGTCACAGTCCAATAGCCCACCTTTGAACCCTTAAACCTGCCTGTCTTGAGCTCAGAAACTATAAATGCGCTCCGTGTCTGTCCCTGTCACTGCCATAGAAGGGTCTGCTTGTTCGCTTTTCCCAAATTCTCCTGAGGTCTGTGTGTGTGTGTGTTCTGAAGGTTGTGTGTGTGTGTGTGTGTGTGTGTGTTAGAAGGAACACACTAGACTATACTGACAGAAATCATTTTGCAGAGAAATACATAAAAGGGCTTCTTGGGTGAAATATTGACAGCAGTATGACCGTGACCTTTAGGAAATGATGTCATGACCTCTTAAGAAGAACACAGGGCAGTTGTTACCTCCATACACACGTTACATGTCTGACGTCTGATAGCTGTGTACAATACAATCACACGTCAGATAACATTAACATTTATACGCTGGAACGAGAGACTGAATGGAATCTTTATGATGCCAGCGCTGACATGCAGTTCATCAGCTGAATATACGCATCTGCTTTAATAAAGAGGCAGATTGGGATTGTGTCAGTGATTTACACTTGAGTGTGTCAGACAGCAGGGTTAATTAAAACACAGCCTTACAGCCTCATTCTTCCACCAGCATCCAATTTTCACTTTTAATTAAACGTGTTATTTGCAATATCTATGAAAATGTATTGCGCCTTTTTAAGTGTAAAAATAATTTTTGCTGTTTAAATAAAATATTTTGAGGCACATTTTACAGTAAAATACACTTTCTAAATAAAAAATTTTTAATTTTTTTTTTTTAATTTAAATTTTAAACACTTTTAATTGAATGTGTTCTTTGTAATTTCTTTGAAATATTTTTTACAAATTTATTAGCAATAAATTTTGTAAGTTAATTTTTTCAGTATATTCTTAATGTTTTGTTTGCTCATTATATTTCCATCTGTGAGTGGTCGATGAAGCCGTGCTTCATTGACGTCTGCTGATATCTCACTGACTGATGGAGGAGTGGCGTATTTGAGACAAAGCCCTTGTGTTTCAGTCTTCATGTATCTCAGCTAAATCTCAGGCCATCAATGAATCCATTCAGATTACGGCTGAGACACAATCTCTTGAATGGCACACTATCTGGTGCCTGAAGTGTTTCTGCCGTCCAGTCAACGTCTAATATCTTGGAGCTGAGAGGAAATAGAATTGTGCAGTACTTTGTCATATTTGGAGTAAGCTCTCTAGCTGACTCGGTATTCTTCATCAGCATTTGTCATCCTGGAGAGAAGCGTTCCCAACACAAGAGCCACCCAATTTTCTCTGTCAGCCCCTGGACATACATCTTACCTGATTGAAGACAGGTCATAGAGAGCATTACACATGCTAGTGAACAGGTTTAGTTCAGACGAGTCCGGTGTCTGGAAACAGCGTCTGTCAGACGCATAAATGTTACTGTTTTTCTACTCAATTCTGGGAAAAGCTTGAGACAAAAGAAGGACGAATAAAGTGAATATAATTTTAAAGCATTTCTTCAGTAATGGGCATTCTAAAATAAATAACGTGTCTAATAATAACTGTGTTATTGTCATGAGCCTCTGCTCTGCGCTGATCTCTGCACACCTGTTTTCTTTCGGTGCTTATTTGGTGTCTCTACTCCTCTCTGTCTGTTCTGGTTGTCTTTGTCTGATGATTGAGTGTATCTGTCCACTATGTCTGTGACTGTGTCTATCAGAGCCATCCTCAGTTTTTCAGAAGCCTTTTGTCCTGTTTAGTCCTGTCCTGCTCGTCGTATCTGGTTTGTTTGCTGTCATCTGCTAAACCATTTTTCGGTACTCAGAACTGTCTGTATCCTGTCGCTGGGCAGGGGAGCTCGTTTGTGAGCGAAAATTACTTACCAACCTGGATCAAAGAATGTGAAGGCCTACGCTCTACCACGACAATTTGATGGTACCTCTTCAATCAGCCTGCCTGAACCCATCTTACCTTCTACGATGATCATCGTCCCCGTCCAAAGCCACAGATCCTTTACCTGCAGAGTGTCCTCCTGACAAAATCTATGTACCCAGAATCCTAAGAGACCAATTACTCCACCTCGTGCATGACACCCCCAACGCTGGTCATCCAGGCATCTTGGCCACTATAGAGCTTACCACTAACCGGTTCTGGTGACCCCACTTATCTACAAAAGTTACTCACTTTGTTAACTCCTGTTCAGTCTGCCAAGTGTCCAAATGCTCGCAACAACGTCCGGCTGGTTTGCTTCAGTACCTGTACCACAGCGACCTTGGTCCCACATCGCTATAGATTTTGTCAGGGACCTACCACCTTCCAATCACTACACTACCATCTTGACCATAGTTGATCGATTCTCCAAGGCCTTTCAATTGGTACCACTGACCAAACTACCTACCGCCTGGGAGATGGCTCAAGTAATGATGGAGCAGGTATTCCGCTATTATGGTCTTCCAGAGGACATAGTCCCTGACCGAGGACCGCAGTTAAGTCAAGGGTATGAATGGAATTTTGCACGCAAATGAGCATTAATATAATCCTTACCTCTGGGTACCATCCTGAATCCAACGGCCAGGCGGACATACTGTCACAACAACCAGGAGGACTGGAGCCAATTCTTGATTTGGGCGGAGTATGCTCAAAATTCCCTGTGGAAACCATCCACGAACATGACTCCATTTCAATGCATCTTAGGATTCCAACCTCCACTCTTCCTCTGGTCAGGAGAACCCTCAGATCTGCCCTTAGTTGACCACTGGCTCCATCGTAGCGAACAAACCTGGGATGCTGCCCATACCCACCTGCAGAGGGCCACCCGACGAGTAGCAGCCCAAGCCAACCGACGACGTCAACCCAATCCTCCATACGAACCAGGACAGTGGGTTTGGCTCTCCACCAGAGACTTCAGCTTGCGTCTGCCCTGCCGAAAGTTAAGCCCCAGGTATGTGGGCCATTTCAAATAATAAGACGAATAACTCCACAGTTCTGTCACCAGTCGCGCCTCTGTGGCGCTCTGTGGCTCACAGCAGCGGGAACCTTCACTGGAGTATTAATGTTTCCCATTACACCTGCTGATTACACCACCAGGTGTTCGGCATTTACTGCCCTATTAAAACAGCATGCAGATGCTTGTTCTTTGCAAAGTCTTATTTACAGTTTGTGATAATTGGCTCCCAGGCCTGTGTTGGAGGCGTCCACTTCAACCACAAACTTTTTCTCTGAATCGGGGGGGGTTGAAGAATGGGCGCCGTGGTGAACCTTGTCTTGAGCTCCTGGAAGGCTCTTTTACTCTCTGGGTCCCAGGGCAGACGTTTGATTCCTTTCCTCGTCATCAGGGTAAGAGGGGCTGCGACTTTACTGAAGTTTCTGATAAATCTTCTATAAAAGTTGGCGAATCCCAAGAATCGCTGGAGCTCCTTTAGGTTCTGGGGTTTAGGCCAATTGACCATTGCTGCGACCTTCTTGTCATCCATGGCTACCCCCTCGGTGCTGATGACATAACCCAGGAACGCTATTTTGGTTTGATGGAACTCGCACTTGGTAAGCTTGGCAAAGAGTCTGTGGTTAATGAGTCTCTCAAGAACTGTACAGACATGTTGAACATGATTTTCTAGGTCTCTGGAATAAATCAGGACGTCATCTATGTATACTATGACAAAGCGATTGAGTAGGTCTCTGAATATGCCATTTACAAGAGCCTATAACACAGAGGGTCTATTGGACATAACCAGGTACTCGTAGTGCCCATTGGTGGTTAAGAAAGCCGTCTTCCATTGTCTCCCTCTCAAATTCTTATTAAATTATAGGATGATGGGGTGCTCAGGTGAGTTGATGACCAGGAAGTGGATTCTTTCAGAATGCAGTGAACTGGTGAGTAGTGATAGTTCTGGAGTCTGAGTAATGATCCTTCCAGATCCTATGGGTCGCCCTTCGAGGGCTGCCACGGCCATGGTAGGGGAACAAGAAAGAAGATGAAGTGAGTTCTTAACAGCAAACTCTTCATCGATAAAATTTCCAGCTGCCCCTGAGTCCGCCTGGAGGTAGGTTGGTTCGGTAGGTGGGTGGTGCTTGAGAGAGGCGAGGATGGCGTGAACGGATGGAGTGGTCCGTACGAATCGCTAAGTCCATGAACGAGGGTCTTATCTCGGTTACCAAGTTCCACTTGCAGATCCACTCGGAGAGCACGCCGATAGGGTGACTTGAGAGGATCATGATCCCATCCAGTCTGTGCCGCCAGTGTCCTGAAAATCATTGTAAATTCAGAAGTGGACTCAGCCTTGTCTAAAAGCAAGAAGTTCATCTTTAGCATTTTGTCCATCAGCTGTATGATCGAACACCTCCCTAAACTGGCGGAGGAAGCTCTGATATGACGGGAACACCATGTGTCGAACCCTCAAGAGGGCAGTAACCCACTCCAGTGCCTTCCCGATGAGTAAGACACTAGGGACACATTACTGTCATCCAGGGCAAAGGTGGAGTGGGTTGTCAAGTCTTGAACTGAGGGACAGGCAGAATGTTCAGGGCAGGCAGCAATGATCAGAAATCCAGGCAGAGGCAGAGGCAGAGAGAATCAGAGTCCGAATAAACAATCCAAATCACACCAGAAAATCCAACAGCTAAACGCTCAGACGTTTATCACAAACTGTAAATAAGACTTCGCGAAGAACAAGCGTCCGCATGCTGCTTAAATAGGGCAGTAAATGCTGAACACCTGGTGGTGTAATCGGCCCAGGTGCGTGGGTTAAAAAGGTCCAGGGGGAACATTAATACTCCGGTGAAGGTTCCCGCTGCTGTGAGCCAGAGAGCGCCACAGAGTCGCGACTGGTGACAACGTGATAATCTTTTGGTTAGACAAGTATCTGTGTAACAGACTCGGTCTGTAACAAATGTGTAACAGTAGCTGTCTGTTACATCTACATAATTACAAAGTGTTCCGTAACGCAGTTACATGATAAGTACATTTTGTTTTATGTAACTACAAAAGCTACTACTAAGTACTTACTAGATAATTACTCTGTATTATAGACACCTGAAAATAAAGTGGTAACGATATTGTTTCAGCTGCTTACACCTTTCAAAATTTTTCCTCTTTTTAACAAATCTTTACACAAATCCAAGAACTGCACACAAAATGCACATGACCTCACATCTCTCACAAATGAAGCACTGAATTCAAAATACCAAAAACATCTCAGAAGCAAACATTTACAATCACCTTTTCCATAATAATAACTCCTGTCAGATGTGTGTGTGTTACATAGAGAAGTGTGTGTGGTGTTTTACAAAAAGTCCCTTTTTCAAAGTCAACATCTGAGAATTAGTGTCTGTTTTTGTAGATTTGGTGTGTTTCTGCTGTTTGAGAGTCAGCTTCAGAAACTGTGTAATGAGAGAGGAGTGTGTGTGTGTGTGTGTATGTTATACACTTTAATAGACCGTCTGATTCTGTTCCTCCACTGATTCTCTTTGCCAGTGCTTCATCATTTAGTTTAACGAAACAACATGTAAGTGCTTTTATGACACACATGAGAGACGTTAATATGTAAATGCAATTTCTAAAAGTTCAGCAGCTCCAGACAGATCCTCATGAGCTTTCTCTTCACGAGGCTCAGAGAGCATGCTTGTGTTCAGCGGATACAGAGCGCTGATGGTTTGCTGAATCTTGGGTCTGTGTGAGAGCAGAGCAGCAGAGTAATGGAATAATGCAGTGCTCTGGGACGCTGTGATTGAATAATGTTTATCAGCACATCGATGTGGGTCCGTCTCTAACCTCGTAAACACAGACATAATCCCATCCACTGCCTTCGCTCACAGAGGACATGTGATCTGTCAGATCTCTTCTCATGCTGCTGTAATAGGAGCCTGTTTGGAACAGAGTATAACATGCCATCATATAAACAATAATGTATAAAAGATTATAACATCAAATACTCTTTGAATATTTGGTAATAAATTAAAAACAATTGTATTATAAAACAAAATAATCAAAATATTTAATCAAAGATATACAAGATATACTCACATACAAATACACACATACATACAGAAAAAAAAAATATATAAAGAAAAATGTAATAAAATTCTTAATAAAATCACTACTACTGCTTTATTGAACATTTCTGGATTACATTTCTAGATGATGAATGGAACAAAACATAAAAAGTTGTTACAAGTATATATAAAATTATTATATTATAAAATGAAATAATCAAAATGTCCTAATTCCTTGATAATTTGATAATAAATAATACATATTTTATATATATGTATTATACTAAAGATAGAATATAAAACTAAATTAAATTACTACTTTAAATGAAATTTTCTTTGTAAGAATATAAATGTTTGGATAAAACCTCAAGACTTTTTTTATGAAATAAAAATATACTTTTTGAACATTTAGCAATTTTACTCTGAAAAAAAAAGTATCATTGTTACTGCTGAAAAAGGGCCTGCACTGAATGAAACCCAAGGTAATGAGCACGATCCTGATCTCAGCAGTGTGTTTTAACATGTGTCCTCTGGAGATCCATCAGTGCTCTACAGATAATGTGGTTCATGAGGCCAGACCTAACACCAGCAGCACAGACCTGGACTAAACCAATTAGCTAAGAGCACAGACCTGCCTTAAATCAGAGCTTAGTCAGGACAGCAGAGCAATCAGAGAAAAGAGACGAGGCCAACGTCACACAACGCCGAGAAAACATCAAACTCATGCCTCTCTTTAACTGATATTTTTATGCTGAGTTTCTGCTGCTTGTAATGAGATCTTTCTAACAGTACAGCAGATGTACAGCACTGACATGAGCTGGTGAATATCAGCAGTTGCTCTATATCTCAGTAATATTTCTCAGTGAGATGAGACTGAAATGATCAAACAGTGCAATGCTGATGGAGAGCTGAAGAAATTAAGGGTCAGAAGATGTCAGGGTAGAAGACAGAAGTTTGATTATTTGATCTTTGACTCTTCTCATTCTTCCTCCATACACACACACACACACACACGCTCCCATGTGTCGGTGTGATTTTCTCTAGAGACGGCTGGACTCTGATGAAAAAGTGTTGTGTCTTTCAGAAACAGGAGCTTCCCACTGAGAGCATCTGCTCCCTTAAAATGACCTGTGACTCACTCAAAGCATCTGTGTTTAATCTCATTATACTCTAAAACTAGTTTCTGTGGCTCACTTACACACTAGCTCCGCTGAAGGCTTCTCTGCACAAGTATTTATTAAATCATTTTTGAAAAGATGAATATGCAGTTTTCAGTTTTTCAATTGCACTTTTTTCCAAAATGCTATTTTTCAGAGCAGTCAGAAATTTTTGGAGACTGAAATCACACAATTTTATGTCTGAAACTACTTTTTACTTTTTAAACAAGTGACAGCATAGATGTTTAGATTATCTAAGCCTCTATGTTGTAATTTCTTTTGGGGAAACAATAATATTCACGTAAAAAAAATACAATTTTCAGTGGAAATGTCTTACACTGTTTTCCTAACTACTTTATGTTTTGCTGACATCATGTCTGCACCTTGTGCTTCTTGCTGGAGAAAAATAAATGTAAAGACGTTTTGGGATGAATGCCGTTTCTCTCTGTGAGTTTTCACAAGTACAGTAATGAGAAGCAGGAGGAACATATGGTGAGAGGAGAGAAGGGAACAGTGTTTCACAGCTGGTAATCAAAGTCTGAGATCACCGGACCGATTCAATCTCACAGACAGCAGTCAGTCCACAACACACACAGAACTTAGGGAGCACACACACACACACACACACACACAGTGCACCTTGTATTTATCACCTTATGGGGACCAATTGTCCCCACAAAGATAACCCTAAAACCCTAAAGACATTTCTTAGGTCCCCATGAGGAAACAAGCTTATAAATCACACAGAGTTAAGTGTTTGAGAATGTAAGAGTGTGTAGTGTTTCCTGTAAGGGGTAGGTTTAGGTGTAGGGTCAGTGTAGGACAATACCACACACAGTCTGTACAGTACAAACACCATTACACCTATGGAATGTCCCCATAAAACATGGAAACCCAACATGTGTGAACCCAGGAGAACACACACACACCTAAGGAGAACATACTTCAGGAGAACACACACACCTCAGGAGAAAACACACACACACCTCAGGAGAACACCTCAGAAGACCACGCACAACACACACCTCAGAAGAACACACACAAAGAGCTCAGGAGAACACACACAACACAGACCTCAGTAGAACACACACACACACCTTAGGAGAACACACACAGACCTCAGGAAAAAACGCACAAGACACACACCTCAGGAGAACACACACAACACACGCACAACACACACACACCTCAGGAGAACACGCACAACACACACCTCAGGAGAACATGCACAAGACACACACCTCAGGGAACACACACAACACACGCACAACACACACACACCTCAGGAGAACACGCACAAGACACACACACACCTCAGGAGAACACGCACAAGACACACACCTCAGGAGAACACACACAAGACACACACACACACACCTCAGGAGAACACACACAACACACGCACAACACACACACACCTCAGAAGAACACACACAACAC
>JAUYWG010000018.1:197692-214949 GCA_034779775.1 Enteromius afrohamiltoni | reverse complement strand
GGGGATTTGTTGACACCATGACATTTTGATCATCATCATTTTGAAAAACATCATTGCATTCAGTTTTTATTCACAATGTGTTTAGTGTCCCAACTTTTTTGGAATCCGGTTTGTATCTTGAACGAGGCCACGCCCAGCCGGCATTTCAACGTTGACATCAAGTGCAATGGTTGAATCAACGTTGAATAACCATTTGATTTTGCAATGTTGATTTTGTGACGTCTTTTTACCGTTGAAATCACGTTGTTTCACCATCTACCTTCTGCATTGGTGAATTTAGGTTGTTCTGTAGATGTTGGAGTAAGCTTGAATAACCTTTCGATTTTGCTAATTGGATCAACGTTGATCTCGTGGCGTCATTTCAACATCTTAAATTAAGCATGGCGAATAAAGGTATTTATTTTTCTAATTAAATCAATGTTGATAACGTAGACAACCTGTAGAACTAAGTGAAACATAGCAGTTTTATTTTTGAAACATAGTATATAAAACAGATGAAAATAATCCTAAACTTTAGCTTACAGTGTTTGTGTTTGGATGTATCGTTAAAAACCTTTAAAATTCAAGTACAATACTTAGCCTCAGATTTTGTTCCATAACATGCATATTTTGCACTGTACTTTCAAAAGAACCCTTGTACCTTTTTGACTGAAAACAGTTAACCCATTAGTTTGTTGGAAAACTAGTGCAGTGGAAATATGTTGAACAGATTGAGAACACAACCTGCAACAGAACGTGTGTCTGTGGTAAAGGAGTTCAGGACATGTGACCACCTGTATGAGTTTTGCACTAAATTTGCCAGTCACCTTGAAATTCTTTACTCAAGAAAAAACCCTGCCTTTGCATTTATCCTTTTGGTTTCACTTTATTTTGATGGTCCCTTTAACGCATTCTGTTGATTATAAGTAACATTGCACCTACATATCTACTAACTCTCAATAGAGTGTAGGCAGAGTATTAGTAGACTGGCAGGGTTAATTAGAGAGTGTACTAATATTCTAATGATAGTTAATTGACATGTATTGGCTAATTAAAGTCTTTTATTTTTACTATACGCCAGTGCCTTGGAGCATTTCATTTTCTCACTTTGATATTTACCTCCAAATATCCAAAGAGCACTGCTGATTACATGAAGAGACCAGTGCAGCATTCTTAGCCCCTTTTGTTTTGATTTTTTTTTTTTTTCTTTGTTTAAACTGAACAGAGGTTAGAACTCTTTTTTTAAAACTCCCAAAACGTTCCAGATTAATGGATTTAACTTTAAAATGTATAAAATTGTTCACTAAATCTTACATAAGCATAGTGTGAGCCCCCTCCACCACCATTAGCCCCTGATGTTTTGGCCACCGCCCTAGATTAAATCATTTTTTATTAAATCCTATAAACACTTCTGATCATAAACATACAGCACTGGGTGTCAAACAGATCTGTGCATGCATCACATTAATCATGTTAATTATTATATTTGTGTACATTTACTGAAGAAGGTGGTAAGTGAACTTGCTAAGCAATTCGTCAACATTGTAGGACAGATTTTTGGTCCTCAAATTAAGATTGTAGCAGACATGCTAATCCAGCGAAAAAATTGTGCATGTGTCATTTGATAATTTTGCCAAAATGGATATAATAAAGTTTCTGGTATCATTATTGTGTGCCATCTTCTTAATGACTTGCTCGGGTGTTAAACATCCTCAGACAGGCTTTTTTGATTAATTGCTCATGTTTTCACAAGCAAGTATTTGCATTACAGTCTTTTCCCCAAAATGATACATTTAGTGGATATGGTTAATAAAATAAAATAAATAAATAAATGGTGCAGTATTTTCACAACTTATTAACTATTCTACAATTTTGCATAAGCAAAAGGTTTGCATTATAATGAAGCTGCTAAAATAATGGGTTATATAGCCAGTAGTGCACATTTAAATGTCAAAAGCTGCTTGCATCTGACTTAATAAAGAGAAACTGATTTTGTGTTTCACTCACCATTGTGGAAAAGGCATTGTTACGTTGTCGTCATGCAGGGAACAGACACTCAGGAACGGGAGTGAACAATCAATGTCTTTTAATGACAAAACGCTGAAGATATAAGTAACACGTACAATATCACCTTTACAACAAGAATCATGGACAAGGGAGAACTCCAAAGGACAGGCATTTAAACACTGGAACTAATGAATCAAACTAGACACAGCTGGGGAAACACACATGGGAATCAGTAATAATGACATGCGAACACAGGAAAAAACATATAAGGGCAAAACATGTGGGGAATATCAAAATAAACACAAGGAGACTATAACCAAACAGACATGTTACAGGCATGATGTACTGTACGCGATTAGCAAAAATAACAATTATATTTAAACTGCATCATTTTAAATAATTTTAAAGATCCAATTTAAAACATTATTGTCACATCAAATAAAGGATAAAAGGTTATTCTGTGCACATCGGAAGTGCTTTATCAAAATAGGAAATTGAAGAAATAATTAAATAATGCATTATTTGCATTTCTTCTGAAATAAGCTAAATTAAGCTTACCCCGGACTCGGGGGATCATGCAAATGGAGTTTTCTTACTGACAAAGTTTGGTTGTTTTGTTTTCTTCTTGCTCTGCCAGCAGTAAGCTTTGGCCTTAGGCCATGGCACACACACAAATGTGTTTCTAACTAGTTAAACCTAGGCCAAGTCCAATTCAGGCACACACCGGTTTAAATAAACCTTAAGGGCCCGTGGTCCAGGCTGTCCTGGACCAGGTGCAATATCTATAAATTTTGCCAAGAATCAGTGCCTCACGCACACACAGACTCGTCATCTGGGCTTTTTTTGACTTTGCGCTGTCAATTGTTTGCTCATCTATATTTTCTTGTCTCCCTCACATTCCAGAGACAGAGAAACTACGATAATCAATCTCACGCAGCAAAAGTATCTATACATTTATGTTTAATCATTCAGTTGAATGATTTTAATGCCACGTCGGGTGATGTTCCTTAAAAAATTATTTTCGTTTCTTTTTTATGTTTTAAAACTAATGCGTATTTAGGCTTATGATAACATTATTATTTGTAATATTTATATATTTATATATTTATATATAGTGTGTGTAGATAGACAGAGGCCTGTGTGTGTGTGTGTTCACTGATGGATCGCCATTGCTCTCCTGCTGCATTCACCGTTGGTTCATTTAAAGCGTAAAGCAGTAATTGGTTACACGTAATGAATTTGCTCCAGCATAGGCCCACCGCTGAGTTCAACTAATCACATCAGCAGCAGAATTCCTCAAGGCCACTGAAGCCCGCCATGAAACGGATAGCGTTTGATCCAGATCGGTGTCGCTCTCTAAACTGTACGCTGGTGTCAACACGAGATGCGAGGATGATCAGGTACTTCATCTTACCGCGTGGGCCGGGCGAGCTTCTGCGCTAAACCTCTAACAAATGCTAATCTGTGACTTCCCAGAGATCAGCGTGTCTCCAGCAGCGTTGTATCAGAGACGCAGGAGATGGCAGAGAGCCTGGAAGAGTCTCCAAAAGCCCCTGATTAAGAGAAATGCACACACTGCTGCGATGCGTTTCCTGTTTGCTCTGAATGAACCTCGCTCGCAGCGCTCCATTTCCTGTGCTTACAATCTCCTTTTTTCTCTCGATGAATAATGTTTGTTTCTGTCCCCCGACAGCACATCCATGTAAGCCATACATCTTTAATGTGGCAGAAGATAGATGACTCCAGGAAATCTAAGAGAAGAGGTATGATCCTGCTGTCAGAGCCATGCTGAGGAGGCATGTGAGCCAAATTCATTTCAAATATAGTAGCATATATACATATTTAACCTTCTGTTGCACAATGCTGCCACGAGCACATCGTGCATGAAGAGCAGTGGAATGGTTAATAAAGAGGAGATGACTTAAATTAACAGTTTATTTTTGGTCACACAACACCATATGATGGTCATTTTAAAAGCTTGGCACCATGAGGATGCATGTCTTGTAACCGGCACTTCTGCGTTAAGCGAGATTCACTAAATAGATTTTTTAGACGTTATATAAGTAATTTTTATGTTATGAGGAATTGCTCAAGTGTGTGTTGCAGAATGCAATTAATATGCATCACATCGATCAAAAGTGACAGCTGCTCTGAAGAAAATATACAGTATACTACAGTTTAAGGTAAATGGTATTATTAAAACAATTTAATAATAAAAAAGCATCACAGAAATAAATTACAGTTTACAATATAATTACATAAGAAAACCGTTTCCGCCACTGAATACAAAATTGAAACTGGGTCATTCCTGCTATACAGACTTTTCTGCCCCTTTGATTTACATAGTTTCTATAAAATAGTCATACCGATAACTGCTGAAATTATATACATTCGGTCTAATTTATCACTTAAACATAGAGACATTCAAAATATTATTTTCCTTTTTACTGATATATGCATTCTATTCTAGCATGTCCCCAGTGCAAAGTAACTGTCTGCTTAATGTCTCCTAACACTTTATTTTGATGAGTCCGCAACACACTACATACTGACTAACAGAAACCTTGCAAGTATATGTCAACTTATTCTACTAACCCTAAACCTACCCTAACAGTCTACTCTGAGAGTTAGTAGACATGGAGTTGTGAATTAATGATGGCATGTAGTTTACATGTAGTTTCAAAGTTACTTATAGTAGAATGTCTAAATGGACTATCGAAATAAAGTGTAAACAAGTAATGTATTTCCACTAGAAATAAAAACAATGAAATGATATTGAATGAAATGAAAACCTCAAAATATTTTTAAAGCATATTATGGACTAGGCTAAACCTCATCTGCTCAACAAGTATTGTTTTTTTGTGCAGTTTTCTTCATTTACCGTGTCCCTAAACTCATTTTCCACCCTGTTATAAAGTACATCCTCGCCTTCCAAAATAGACTACAATTCCACTGAGATCATTTTCAAGAAGTGATGATTCTTTTTCAGCTAGACTATAACTGTACAAATGGATGTAAATGTCTCACTTATACCTTTTTTAAGGTTTTGCCATGTTCTCCTGCTTGTTCCACCCCGTTAGGCTGTATTTTGGAGAATGTTTGTCCGATTAGAAAAAAATTAACAGAAATATCAGAAGTAGTTATAAATGTTATGTTCATCTGTAGAAGGTTAGAGAGCTAAATGTTGATCTCTGAAAAAACTGCAGCTAATTGTTCCACCCTGTTAGCTTTATAGACTGTGGAACGTGAAACTAATAGAGTGGAAATTCGAATAGAATGCCGAGCTTGGCCAGTATGTCTTCCATATATCTAAACATACATTAGTCAAAAAGTCAAAATTCTGACTTATTTTCTCAGAGAGTCTTTTTTTTTCACTCAAAAACTCACAAATCTCAGAATTCTGAGAAAAAAAAGCTCACAATTGTTAGATAAAAAGTTACTTTTTTTTTTTTATTCAGTGGTGTTTTATAGAAAACAGATATTTTAAATTGTAATAATATTTCACAATTTTACAGATTTTACTGTTTTAAGCCGAATGGCTCGCATACAACTTCAAAAATATTTAATTCAATTTAATTGAAAAATGAAAAATGGCTTTCTTAGAAATCTCTTTTATTCTCTGGTGGCTGGAGTAATCTAAGCTACAGATACTGTTTCGAGCAAAACAGATGCAAGATGGCCTGAGTCATGAATTCATGCATTTGATGTAATAGTAGTGTTAGTAAGCGACTCCAGGCTCAAGCTGTGCCTAATGTTGGGTTTCTCCGAGAGAAATCCTGCAGAATGGCGTGATGTGATTTCAGCTGTAGCTGAGACTCGACTGAGCGTGTGTCATTTTTAAGGCATTCAGCCTCAGAACCTGCTTCCAGCATTCACATGATACGCTCCAGGATTTATAGCATTTAGAGCAGATATTTATATTCATAGCATATTAGAGCAGCACAACACCAAATGTTATGTATGACATAATCATAAAAATAAAAAACAAGTCCCTTTCCTCCAGCTGAGAGTCTGACACACCTGAAAATATGACAAGCCTTTTGAGACATTAACTCATAAAATATGACTGATATGTCAGCACAATGTTTTAATTAACAAACTTACTCATTTGCCTAAACTAAAAGAGACACGCCGGTCCCAATTTAACATGTTAAACTGTCACTAAAGATCCAAAATCATTTTTCCCTTCATTATTTGTGGTATGACACAGGGACTTGATGGCTTTCTGAAGCTCTTCCACACGTTAAAATTACACATACTATTGCAAAACCAATCAAGCTGCTTGGAATTAGTCCTGGTACCTACATACATTAGACACTAATTGGAATACTTGGCCTTAAGATGTTGCATAAATTAAAATGAGCTGCAGTTTTCAAGTTTAAACAAGATTGACTTGAGTTATTTTCATGTTTTCTCCATCATAGCCTGCCATCAGAAGATTTAAAGTGAAGAGAGAGGGTTCCTCACTGTGAAAATGCAATGCAAATTTATCCATACGCCTCATAATAGAACAATAGCACTAAATAATGAGACTTAAAAATGTAATATCAAACATCAGAACCATCCATGTTGAGCTGAATCATTTTGAGGGGATTATTCTACAAAAAAAGAAAGAAAAGAAATCATGCATTTTTTATGTATATATATATATATATATATATATAGCGCTTGACATATATGTATATATAAATATATATTAGTGTTGTCAAACAATTAATCACATCCAAAATACCATAATTTATGGGTGTATTATTTATACAGTAGGTGTAGGTAAATATATATTATGCATGCAAAAAAACACCAGGATGGTGAGACCCGCATTAATTTTAAAACATGATCGGTCTTATACAGTGAGTTTCTACAGTGTCAGGTACGTTATCCAGTGTAATTAGAGCATGAAGTGTTTGCTCAGTCATTGAAGTGTCTCCATTGAGAGAAACACAGTAGAATATAAAGAGCGAAAGCATCTCTGTCTTTGTTAGGGATGAAAGAGCCACATTTACTCCTAACATGATTATCTTGGTAGCAGAACTAATGTAAGATCAAAGCATGTCTGTGGTTTATCTACATTAGAGAACACTATTGTTTAACGTCTTGACTGCTGTTGCTGGTAAATGTTTGGAGAACACATGGGTCACGAACGTCAATCTCATATAACGTTACTTAAAAGATTATTAATCAAGCATACTGCATTAAGCAGTGCTCACAACCACCTGGCAACCCGCATTAACAATCTGTTTAAAAAAGAGCAAGAATATAAAGTGATGCCATGACAATTCATAATATTGTGACTGTGTTTTAAGCCTGTTGAACTGAACTACTGTGATAGCAGTTTAAATTAGTCTAGATTGTCGCGTTGAATCAGCCAATTATGGTAAATGCACTGTAAAGCCAGTCAACACCAGTTGCAATTCAGAAATTAATGACAGATTTGTTTGGATGGCAGTTAGTAGACGTGTTTAATGACTGTGTTGGCCATAAACACATGGCCTCCGAATGAGTGTGATGAACACTTTCCCACACAGTCTCTTCTTTAGCCCTCAGTCTTCCAGCAATAATGCTCATTCAGCGCAACAGGTACAGTGCTGCAATGTTTTGACAGAAAATGTAATGCAATTAATAATCTCACCAGTGCGGGTTTATGTAACATTGACGTCGTTGCAGGATTACTCATACAAATGGCATTAAGTAAATGTGAAGGTTGTCAAGTTCAATGGCAAACTCTGAGCCACTTCAGCTCATTATTTCTGCTCCACATCGGTTGCATATACAGTACTACTGTGTTTGTTTTAATCATTAAAATTGTGTTTGGTAATGATTTGACAGGTTCAAACATAATTAAAAATGTCATTTATCTCTAGCGAAGCATAATGAAATTAGGACTTCACTATATTGTGAGAGGATTTGGAGACATATGGAAGCCTCTGCGTAAAAGTAAATAAAGAAATAAATACAGTAATAATTGAAATAAATGCTAATAATAATAATAATAATACGTCACAAAATAAGCTTTATTTTTAAACTTTATTGCACTGTTAATGTATATTTCATAATGTGTCATTTTCTATATATATATATATATATGTGTACAAAATCTCACAGTTGCAACTTTATAACTTAATTTAAAAAATATATATGAGCTAAAGTTAAACTAATCAATGCATTTAACTTTACTATGCAGCTTATTTTGTTATTTTAATTCATTAAAGGCAGGGTATACGATTTTTAAAAAATGCTTTAGAAAAAGATTCAAATGTAGCCAATCAGCAGTAAGGGGCGTGTCTATTCGTGATGTGGGGGAGACGGTGTTCAGTGAACAGCCGGGCAGAGCGACAGAATGATAAAAGCAAAAGAGTAAAATGTCTGCGGCACGATAAGGCAGGAAGCCAGGTATGTGTTGGGTGGAGCGATCAAAGGGGCGTGACCCCTTTAGGGGAGGTTCATGTATGTTCAAATTTCAACATTGAGTTCCAGAAATCATATGCCCTGCCTTTAATAGTTTTAAAATAATTTAGAAATCATCTAAACATGCTCATTTGATTTATTATTTTTATTATCATTTTACTTCAAAGTGAGAGTAAAGGCATTGTGTTTAAAAACAAACGTTTCAACCTAGATGAGTAAAGTTCACAAACAAACTTTGAAGTTGATTGAAATGTTGTAAGTATGTTTTTAAAATGATTAGCATGTTCAACTTTATGAATGCTTGTCTTCTGAATACTGATTCATCTGTGAATCCTGAAAAATACTGAGCAGCACAACATTGATAATAACCAGAAATGTTTCTTGAGCAAATCAGCATATAAGAATGATATATGAAAGGTCATGTGACACTGATATTCACACAGATTGGAACAACATTGTGATTAGCCAATCAGATTCAAAGGACTAGTTTATAGTTTTTGTGAAGTTTAGGCTCACAATCAGTGTTTGGTGCTCCTACATCAGGGTCATTCAGCTATCATTAAATATAATTTTAGGCATTACTAAGGGTAGGTTTAGGTGTAGAGGTAGAGGTATGATTAAAACTAAAATTCTGGATTAAAATGTTGTTCCAGGGTCAACAAAATATGTTGAACACGTCGCACTCTGCAAAATGAGGACGTGTGTATATTCCTTCCTCAGTTTAGATTATGAAAAAAAAGAACAAAACAACAAATGGGGGCAAAAAGACTAGTATAAGAGAGAGAGAGGAGGTCAAATACACTCTTAATGAGTCCTCAAGGCTTTCTCACTGCACGGGGAAAATGCTGAGGACCGAGGAAAGAGAAAAAAACAATCTAAATGAAGAAGAAAGCTGAGGCCTGCGATCTCACCGGGGAGCCGGTCAGTGCCAAAACCACACTGGAATCACCATTAGACATCATTAAGGAGCTGGAAGACTCAGAAACTGGGGCGATTTGTCTAGACTGCAGAAACCGTTCTCAAAACTCAATACTCTCTTTGGTTGATGACATTTCAACAACTATTTATTGACCTGTTGCTCTCTCACCACTGGAAAAAAAAGAAAAACTGTCAGCTGAAAATAAATAAAACACAACCTCACCACGAGCAGAACTTTCTGTCTGACAAACTAACAAAGTGTTTCTTTAAAGGGGTCACTGTTTTCTGTGGACCACTACATCAAAAAACAAAACAAAACAACAATATTTAGAAATAATAGACTATTTTCCGTTCTGTTTTTAACCCACTCATCAGAACCGGCCTGGAGGAGGATCATAGTGGTGGGAGGGGCTAAACGGGCAGTGCTGTAGAATCAGTGGGCGGAGCTAAACAGGCAGTGCTGTAGAGTCTGTGAAATTAGTGGGAGGGGTTAATCACACAGTGATGTATAATCGATGGGAGGGGTTAAACAGGCAGTAGGTGTTTTCAACTTGAAGCAGCACTGTGCACAATGATCAGCGTATGACAACAAATTACTGCCAGAGTGATAAGAATTGATTTATTCTTATGATTTCAAAATGCTCTCGCAGTACTATCATGTCATACATGGATCATTCTGCACAGTGGAATTTCTCAAGTTGATGTAGAATCGGTGAGAGGGGCTAATCATGCTGTGATGCAAAAATCAGTGGGTGGAGCTAAACAGACAGTCAAGAAGAATTTGTGGGTGGGGCTAAACAGGAAGGAACAGCTTCAATCGGATCATTCCAATTCGAGAATGAATCGTTCAGTGTGATTTGCGAACCGATTGAACAGGTTCATTAAAAAGAATCAGTTTGTTTATGAATCGCTCGTCTGCGTCTCGCTCGGAGCACGTGATATATAAGAAATGATATGTTTTATGAAATGTAGTGAAGTAAGAAGTACTTAAGTAGAGTAACGAATTACAAGTACTTCGTTACTGTCCACCACTGCCTCTTACAGGTGACAAGATGAAGGGAATTTTGGTTTCTTAATTCATAAGCCCTTTAAAAAGCACTTTCTGACACACAGACCTCTGACTGTTCAAATATCACAATAACCTACTGCGCTTCTGTGTTTCTCCAGGCCTTTAAATCTAGGAAACACTTGCACAGCCCTTCTTTGTGAACCGCAGCACTGCCTGATTAAGTCAAAATGATGCATATAGCAATAAGTTTGCATAAGACCCTTTTATCTCGCGGGACTGGAGGTGCGGAGGGATTCTGATGCTCGTGTCTAATTTATAATGCTCCGGTTAACATATCTGACAAGTGTGTGATTATTACACCGTCACTGTTTGCCAATTACAGCTCATCACATCAGGAAGATTTGAGGGTTGCTGTCTGCCGTACATCCCTGAAATGAGAAATGCCCTAAATGTAATTGAAATTTTGATGAAGACGAGCTGTTTAAATATGGTGAATGTAACTTTCCCCTTTTTACCTGTTAAGAAGCATCTTCAAACAGCTCACAGCTGAAATTAAAAATGTGAAGTGATGGAAGCACCAATAAAGAGATTATTATACATTTTCATAGTTTTTTTTTTTTAACTAACTGTAGAAAAGATTCTGAATTATCCTATACTGCATTGCCCTCTGGAATATTTGATCAGTCAAATGCACACATTTAACAATTTGGTTTATATTGGAAAAATTGTAGTTGAAAAATATTAATCTTTTTTTATGTGTTGTAATGCACTGTTATACTGTATACAATATGCACTATTTGCTATATATATATATATTAGTGGTGGGCCTTATTGGCGTTAATGTGAGACTCTTATCGCGTGAAAAAAAAAATATTGTCGTTAATCTATTGACAAAGTTGTGTTGGGAGCTGGGTCTATTCTACGCAAGCTATGATGACTTTCTCCTTGATATTTTAGTGTGGATGTATACCTAGCCGAACTGCACTGATTCAGACGGGACTAGTTTTCTAAACTACTGTACGTGTGAGCTTCGACCGTGAACGTGAGTAATCTCACCTGATACTGATATTACAATAGCCAGTCTTTTTACGTCAGTTTACGTGATCTGCCTCTTTATTTGTATTTATTTATTTGTTTTATATATCAAAATATATTAAACGCGTGTGTGGTAAGAGGATCTATGGCATATCGCGTTGGCTAAAAGACACAAGGAAACGCGTTGTGAAAAATAATATCACAGATGTCGCATTCGGACTCTAGAAATATCACAGAGGTTGTGAGAGAAACACAGACATGGCAGATTCGGACGGGATTAAAATCACCAGGTACTTCTGTGAAACAAAACACTCTCTAACGACCCCCTGTAAAACTAGTCCCGTCCCAATGGGGCTTTACCTTTGGTTATTATTTATGTAGCACACATATTCTGAATGTCTTTGGCAGAATTAATCTACATTAAAAAAATAAATAAAAATCTATGCCCACCCCTAGTATATATATATATATATATATATATATATATATATAGTATAAAAATAATACAGTTGTCATTACAGCACAAAACAGCCCTTACAGTTTCTGAAGGACTTGCTTGTATATAGCTACGGTATATGAATCATGATCATAAGTTCTGGTATATGAACGGTTATTATCATTATAATGTTGAGCTTTCCTGCTGGCTGAATGTGGTCAGTATATTAATGCACTCTGTCCTGTAGAGAATTCTGATCTGCTCACATTTGCTAAGAAAGTGTGTTTTAATGAGCTTTGATGTATGTCACAACATGATCTGACCTAATGTCTGTAGAAATTGCACCTGAACACATCAGTCCAAAAAGATCAGCATCTTCTCGTCTCTTCAAACACAAACCTCCTGGCTTTGGTTCAGAAATGCTCTAGAAATGTCAGTATGTCAGTATGACTATTGGGTTAATTTTTTCTTCAGTTTGACTAGCTGTAGGTAATACGGCTCATTAGCGGTCGGATGTGTTAGAAGCTCTTCTGAAGACAGAATTTGTTTGTGTTCTTGACAAACGGCTGAAGCGCTGCTGCTGATGTTTCTTTTGATCTTCTCTTTCTCAGAGCTCAGGTTTTGCTCATTTTACTCGTTGAGATGAGATGGGAAACCAGAACCATCATCAGCTCATGAGGAATACTGAGTTCCAGACAAACGCCGCTGAGATCTAATCCTCACACTCTGTTTTCCTCAAGATTTCCTCCAGAAATCAGTTTTTACTGCATTCACAATGATCAGGCGATAAAAAAAGCTTTTCTTTCATTTCAGTGCATGTATGTTTAGATTTCTTTCTTTTTTTTTTCTTTTTTAAAATGTGAGGACATTTTGCTAAATTACTAAATTACAGCACCTCACCAATTTACCGTGTAGGGGCCCTACCATGCTGCTAGGAACTTGCAGGTGGAGATGGAGACCAGGACCATTCCTTAGTTGCTGGGTTGAAACTCCTGGGGTTGGGCCGCCCGATTGAAAAGACGCTGCTGGGACTGCGGAGCCTTGAGGAGGTGTTCGCAGACTAAGGACATGGCCCTCTCGATCCGCTCCCCAACATGCTTGATGACGGAATGGACAGGGGCAGGCTGCTGCTGCTCCCATACCTCTTTGGCTAAGTTCACCAGTCCCATTTGTCCTCAGCCATCATGTTTCAGCATTTGCTTCAGAGTTGGATTAAATCGCCCCACCAGCCTATCTGTCTGTGAATGGCAAACTGTGGTGTGGAGCTATTTTAATCGCAGCAGCCGGCAGTCAGCCAACATTAAGTGGGTCCCTTGGTCAGTCAGTATCCTTGCTGGGATGTTGACACAGGTACACTGTAGGAAGAGCTCCTTAGTGATACTTTCCTCAGAGGGTTGGCTTTCGGATACCTGGTGGAGTAGTCAACGATCACCAGCACATGTTCGTGACCTTGAGCAGACTTGGGCATTGCCCCTATGAGATCCATTCCGATCCGCTCAAAGGGCACCTCGATGATGGGGAGCAGAATGAATGTGTTGTGGGGAGGTAACTGGTCGAAGCCTGGGTAATCTCGACCAAGGAAGGGCAGCTCCTTGCCAATTTCCAATTCCCAGGACCCGGGTGCATCAGTCACTATAAGGTGGGACATGATGGGTATCACCGTTCATGCAGGTAATGGGGAGCCGGCTTTTGGAGTCTTTTCTTGGTGGCATGAGAGTGGCTTAAATAAGGCTGACGGAGCTTCTGGAATCTAGGAGGGCAAGGGCTGGCTGTCCATTTACTCTCACAGCCACTTGTGGCACTCCATGAGGGGGAAGCTCTTGATGGATGCTGCAGCGAGCCAGCCAGGAAGGCACGTGCACAAGCTCAGATTAGCCAGTCAACAGTGGCACGCTCCAAAAGCTGATCAGCTGTGGGGTTCCCGTCCAACAATCTGTGCCCGGTGAGGCAAGAGAGTTCAGCGGCCTGGGCATAGGCTTGGCGGCCAGGCTGGTACTCCCAGTTGTGGAAAAGCACCACGATCTACGGCTGGCAAATGCTTACCTCCGAGAGGCATTTCAGAAGGTCCTTCATGATGGGGGAGGAGTGCCGCCACTGAGTCCGGTGAATACTGACTGGGGGAATGGGGAGAGAAAAAAAAAAAAAACACGTGTCAATTTCGCTGGGGTGGTGGGATGGTAATTCCTCAACTTGCCCGCATTCTCCACCAGTGTGGCGATCTGAGGAATTACACAACCAGGATTTAAGTGAAATTATTGCAAACACAGTGGTGAAAGACAGGTGAATACAGTGGAGTTTTGCTCAATCCTCGTGCTCTGTGCGCTGTGCTCATCTTCTCCAGTGTGTCCTGTGATGTTGTTGAAACAGGGAAAGTCGATTAATCACGGCTACTGTATGTGGCAAAAGAGAAAAGAGTCATTAGCTTTTCTGCAGCACGGAGAGCGTTTCTCAAGTGAGCTTCCTCCGTGTGCTGCTTTTATGCCCTGTCTTGACGAGCTGCAGCCATGACTGATTGGACGGGCTGATGAGGTACAGCTGTAGCGAGTATGTTACCAGGGCGACGCTGACGAGTGCTCGGGCAGTTTGCCACAATATATATATATATATATATATATATATATATAGTAATTTACGAGTGTGTACTTTGTATATTCATTATGTTTGAATACAAACACATGCATGTATATATTTAATAAAAGTAAATAAATGCATATACATGGAAATATTTTCAAAATACATTCTTAATATGTGTGTATTTACATATACATAATAAAAAACACAGTACAAGTCAAGTCAAGTCACTTTTATTTATATAGCGCTTTTAACAATACAGATACAGCAAAGCACTGGACATTATCACATATATCAGTACAAATATATTACATAAGCAAAAACTTTTTTTTTTGATACGATTAATCACAATTAACCGTTAAAGAAATTTGTATGTAAGAATTTTCATTAATTTTCTGTTAAATCTATTTAATGTATATTATTACTAGGGTTTATTGATCCAACTTGTGTAGTGTTTGGTTCTGATGGATGCTGGGACCCTTGGATGCTAATTCAGTGAAATGTTAATAGCGCATGTGTTAGAGAAAACATTTGGCAAGTGCTTCACCTTGCTCTTCAGCATCTCGTGCTCATGTTGTAGATGTGTCTCTAGCACTTTTCTGCAGCAGCACTAATTGATGCCTCCGGCAGAGGAAAACAAAATGTGTCTATGTTTCTGACAGCTCAGTAAAAGCCTGGCTCTCTTAAAGACGCACCTGCAGGGATCTTCACCTGACGGATGATCTCGCCCGAGTGGACAGGCCAGGGACAAACACTCACTAAATTAAACCGCTGCAATAAAATGGCCTTGTTTACTGTACGAGAGGCAATACATGTTCCCTGTGTAAGAATAGCAAGACACAAAATCACAGAGCATTCCAGTGTCTTAAGGCTGACCTGTGGTTTACCTGTTAACCTGCGTTAAAGACACCAGACCAAGGGTTTAGGAGAAACTTTGAGGGAACAAAAAAATAAATAAAAATGTAATTTAAATGGGATTTTACTAATGTAATTTAAAAAAGGATTTTACTAGAGCTTACATAAGAGTTCAAATGCAAAAGAATCATCTGAAATATTCTAAAATGATCACTTTTATCAGCCTCTTATATTTTTAGATATATTATTATTATATCTATCTATCTATATCTATCTATCTAAACTGCATTAATGGGTTGAACATTAGACCAAACATTTTTAATTGTGTAATTTTTCCCTTAGATTTATTATGTAAATGTATGGAAAGCAACGGGTTTCTTCATAGTATCACATTTGAATGTTTTTCTCATGCAGAGAAAAGTAAATAAATGTAGACATATGCAGCTGACATTATTTTTGGAAGGCAGGCCTCCGTTTCTCTACTGTCTCTAGTAATAAAAAAATAGCTAAAACCCCAAAACGATAATCAAAACAATCAGATATGCCCTCAGCGCATCCATTTGTCATTGTTGGCCAAGCGAAGCAGCTGATTGGCTCCTGGAGCTCTCTGACACCTCGTCTAATACTGCAAGATTTGATTGACAGCTGGCAATAACGGCCAGCAGGGTCCTCAAGGTTGCTTTGACTTTGAGCGTGTGGTGTCTAGATATTTGTTTAGCGACGGCGGGGGGCAGATTGAGAAGCACATCCGTGTGACGCAATCACAAACACAAATCCTGCAATTAGAAAGACACAAGCTATCCCGCTAATTCTTCCAGCAGAACCTGTCTGCACGCTTAATGAATATGTATGTCTTGCTGGAAAACATCAGCCACCTGAACCTCCGAAGTGGCTTTCCTGCCACAAAACAATATTGTTGGTTTTCCGCTATACAGAGAGAGAAAACCGTTTTGAGCGACAGTCACCGAAACTAGATCTTTTTGTAAATGACAAGAGTTTTCTCACACACATAAAACAAGCAAACCGAATCGATATGAGCTGCTATTCCATTCACAAAGAAGCTCTTTTATGGAAACCTTGGGCGAGCAAAGGCTATAGTATTGATCTGTGACTGAACAACGCTGCTGAACAACCTTGAGAGGAAAAGAAAAAACTAAATCAAAACAAACAAAAAAAACTTTCCAGTGATGCCAAGAGCTGCTGTTGTTAAAAAACATCACGTTACTGAACCTCTGTGGTTTTGTTAAAGACACAAGCTGTCTGAAATCTGACACACATAGAATACAGGCATTGTAATGGGAGCCATTTAAATCCAGGTTCATTTCAAAGCTCAGCTTCATCTTTGGATGTTTATCTGGACACAACTGCTAGAGAAACACTTTTACCTACAGTTCCGATCACAACCAGGAAACAAGTAGTGTGAAAGCTTACTTTGAGTTCATCTTTTATATTAAAATGCATGGATAAATGGGTGTTAGTCAACATTATTTATGCCAGTTTCGGGATGTTGACTAAAAATGCTGGATGAAAATGTCCCACCCCTTACCATAACGTGATGCTGCGTCCTGGCGCTATGACACCACAACAATAAAACACATTACAAAGCAGGCATTTGTTGATCCAGTGGAGACGTAATTACTGATTATCATGACTTAGTTCTGTCTTTTTACACGTCGTGTTGCATCACGCCTTCATGTAAACAGGATTTAGGCACTCCTGGTGTGTTATGATTGATTGAAATGACGAGGTCACACCTGATTGGTTACGGAGAGAGAGAATTAGAAAATAATTACAATGATTCACAAACTATATATATATATATATATACATATATATATATATATTAAAAAATATAATATCATTTTATTTATATTTTTATATTTTAGATATAAAAATATAGTAATATAAATAAAATATCATGTCAAGGAAAAAATGTAACATGTGCAGCACTAACGCATTTAATTCGTTGGCTACTGTTGGCCTGCCCTCTCTTCTGGCTTTTGCTGCATTTAATGTGTTTCCCAGAGTCTTTATTGAAGTTT
>JAUYWG010000018.1:182768-197592 GCA_034779775.1 Enteromius afrohamiltoni | reverse complement strand
GACAGACACCTACTTCCTGCTTAAATACCTGCGTGAGGTTACTTCCGGGTCCTCGTGACCTCACGTGATCCGGTGCGCGTGACACCTTGCACGTAGAATACATACATTTTCTAGCTGGATTATTTCACATATTTAGGCCATGACTGTTTATATATGGGGTTCTTATATCACTGTATAGTTGACTGTGACTGTATAGTTTATGACATTTGCATGGAGGAATCTATATCGATATGTGTCCCCTCTAGAGCTTAAATTCCACATTAATTGTTTCAGTTTGTGTTCGTGTCAGCCGTGGTATCACTTTTGTGTCCATTTTATTTCTCACGAGGAAACCATATGAGAATGTTACTAGAAAGGTGGTTGATTTTCAGCCCCCAAAGACGTGTGAACTCTGATGTTGAGTTTGGTCTCAAGAGTTTGATGAAGTCAGGAATCCTCTGTTCTCTCTCACTCATGACTATAAGTACATTGAGTTTATATATAAGGCTCTGACAGACGTGAATGTGATTGATGATGTGTCTGTATCTCAGCGTGAGTCTCTCTCAGACAGGCAGAAAAGAAGCTCGCTTTGGCCAGGAATCCACAGAGATCACGCCAGGAGTGTGTGATTTTATAAGGCAGCAGAATTATTCTTCTTTTCACATGGGAAATAATGGCAGAAAATATGACTTTCTTGAAGGTGAAGTCTTTTTTTATTTTCTAAAAAACTTTCTATCCCAGTTTATGTGCAGAGAAAGTAAGTCATTAGTTTCCATCCCGAAAAGTGCCATCGCAAAAAAAATCCACAGACTTCGCATCCAATCGCATCCAAAATAAAAGTTTTTTTTTGCGTAGTATATGTGTTCTGTCTATATAAAGAGATTGTTTTAGTGTAGACAAAGCATTAATCCATGAGCAAACTCTTTAGCAGCATTAATATGGGTGGATAACGTGTAAGTGACTTACCAAGCATCGCCAGGTTTTAGGATAGTATTTTATACATGCACTTAAGCTGCGTGAACTTAAAATTAAAAAAAAAAAAAAAGTAATCTGTATGAAGTGCATGACTAAATTAATACATGCATGCATAAATAAATACATAAATGCATGCATAAATGAACGAATTAACCCAAAAGTGCAAAGACTAAAGCTTATTTTGCATTGTAGCAACATCCGTAGACTGAAGGAAACCCCTACAAGAACCCAAAGCAAACTTCCTAAGGTAAGACTAATAAAGGAAGAGATTCTTTTAGTGTACACAAAGCGTTAATCCTGGAGCAAACTCATTAGCAGCACATTAGAGCTGAGTGTTCAGCATTAATATGGGTGTGCTCCAGTTGGCATGGTGCCTCTGGTTACGTGCTCCTCTCAAGTGTGTGCCAGCCATGGATAAGGAGGTTATAATGAAGCAAAACGCTGAATATGTGGGTCAAAGATGACTGAAAAGTACATGGACACACTTTCTTCTGCAGAGTAAGCGGAAGAAGTGAGTTCAGTGGAACAGGGAGGGAAGAACGGCTGTGGTCTTGAGGAAGTGACACGGTGGCCCAGTTCTTCTGTGGTTGAGCTCTTCTGGCTCCAGGAAACTTAACATAACCGGCACCAAACAACTCCAACACCAAAAAACATCTGCACTGTACAAAACCAGCACCAAACAACACCAACACCGGCAACACTAAAAAACACAACACAGGCACCAAAGTAGTGGTAGTAGAGAAAGAAATAAAGAACTTATAAAACTTTTCCTGTTAATGTTTTTCTACAGTCAGAAAATATTTGTATATAAATGTCTGCATACTGCATCAAGAACAAACAACCAAGCAGTAACTAAATGCATAAACACGGAAATAAAACATGTTTGTTCTTCTCAAATCAGAATTAAAAAATAAATGAGCATGTTAATTAATAAATGCATGCATAATGTATCCTCGATCAATCAAACGAACAAATAAATAAATAATAAAGCATGCGTATTTGAGTTGCTCTCAGGAAGCAGTGCTGTTTGTGAGCTCAGTATGACACTAGTGGACTCCTGCCACCTGCTGGCTGTTTACCGCCACTGCATCCCTCAGCACGGGCAAACAAGCAGGAGCAGAAATCATTTTCTGGTCAAATAAGGTCAGACCCTATTAGCATGTGTTGAGAGAGATAGGGCAGGATTGAAAGGGACTCCCGCAGTTTATGAAGAGCTGCGCTTTAACTGAACCTCCTCCAGGCAGAGACGAGAGACGAGCTCCAAACAAACTCATCTGATCGTCTGTAATCAAGTCATCAGCTCTGGCCCTAATGAACAGAGTCCCCGTGGCCTTCCCACAATCCCACGCTGACAGCAGCTCCTCTCGCATTTCTATCTTCCCCATGTTTCACATTTGTCCCTGTCACGTCTCCCTCTCTCTTCGCCACCTCTTTTATTTTTATCGCTGTCATTTTACTCGCTCTTTTTATCTCCATCACTTCTTCTGCTGCTATTACCCATTGAGTCTTACTATCCCCCTCTCCTTCTGTCACTCGCTCTGTGGTTTTCCAGGAAGCTCAGCGGATGAAGCACACTCTTACAGCTTGTGGAAGCGCTTCACAGACTCAAGCTGTGGAGGAGAGGCATGAGCACAAGATGAAGTGAACTGGAGGCCATCGGGATTTGTGATATATCTGCAGAACCCCACAGTCGCAGATGTATTGGAATTATGAAGAAGAATACTCTTTCTGTGCAAAAATGCATTTATTAAATCAACTGCAAAACAAAACGAGTGCATTTACTGTCAATACCTACAGAAACGCACACTCTCAGAAATAAAGGTAGAAACTAGGCCGGTACACAGTCGGTTTTCAAAAGGTATACTTTTGTACCTTTTAGCTTCACTTTAAAAACCAAAATGCACCTTTTAGGTACAAACATTTATAATGGGATTCATAATGATGTTATTTCTGCTGAACTGCATTTATCAAACGATCCTGGCATATCTTGGTTTGAATTATAGCGAAATATAGAAGTATATGTTGTTATTGCATGTTATCGTAATATCTAGCAACAGACAAATGCAAAAAGGGTTGAAGGTTTCTGAAGGAGCACAGACTGGAGCTCGGCTCTTCTGTGAGTCTGGAGAAATCTCCAGTCGTTTTTACAGCCTTCTGAGAAAATAAAGGTGCTAATGTGTCTATTTCACCAGGGCAAAGAGTCCACGAGATGTCCTCCGTGATTGATGCTGTTGAACCTAAAAACTGTGTTTTCAAGTCGATTTGTGTTCAGATTGATTTCACTTGTCAGGAGATAAAAACTGCCTTATAAACTGACTAAAATAAAATAAGTTATATGTAAATATATATACACAGCATCACCAAAATATATTTTCTCTCTCTCACTATCCGTGACTTGCTGCTGGATACAGTCAGAACAGAGCATGCATTTCTAAAGAGCGAGGGCTCATCAGCTAGGGTTAGTTGTGTTTCAGATAAAGTATAGTATTATAGTAACGGGAAGGTGTCTTCACAAACACTCCACAGAAACACCACTTTAAACACATACTTCACTCAGCTCTTTCTCCAGTGTTCAATCCTCTGAGATCAAACCATTTCATTCTAAAAAGCGCAGTGCATTAATGTAGATGCATGAAAGCAGAACAAAGGCATAGAGGAACAGTGAAGAAACAGAGCTGAGCTTTGAACAAAGAACGATTGTCTCTAATTTACATCTTAAAGGAAGATGAGTAAATGTTCTTTTGTGAAGTTTGATTTTGGTTTAATCCATGTCTTTACAATTTGTGTTAAAATAAATGTTTTGTTCAATAAGAGGCTTCAAATTGATCGAGAGAGATCGCAAAGACATTTATAAAGTTCCAGTTTTCTATTTTTGCTGTTCTGTCGGTTCCTCAATCCTGAAGTAAAATGTATCATAGTGTCCACAGAAATATCAGAGATTTTCAGCACTGATAATAATCAGAAATGAGTGTTGAGATGTAAATCAGTGTATGATTATGATTTCTGAAGATCACGTGACACTGAAGTTATGATGCTGAACATCACAGAAATGCATTACATTTGACTATATATTCACATTGAAAACATCTGTTTTAAATTCAAATAATATTTGATAATATTTCTGTTTTAATCAATAAATAGTTTTCTGTCTTGATGAGAGTCAACCAGTCATAAGGGTCACATCATATCATCTATAAGCTGAGTAAATTAGTTTTCCATTGATATATGTTTGTTAAGACGGTATTCGGGATCTGAGGGTGCAAAGAAATCCAAATATTGAGAATATCACCTTCAAATGAAGCCATTAGAACATTCTTACATTGTGTTATTAGTGCATGTTACTAAAAATAAATGATATATTTACGATCTTGCCCCATACAGCGTATTGTTGGCTATTGCTACAAAGACCCGTGCTTCTTATTTGTGCTCCAGAGACACATACTGCATACGATTTAAAGATGGCACATATTTTTAAACATATATGCTATACTGCTGTTCAATAAGGCAGGGGTTGCAGGCACAGTGTGTTTAATTACAGCTCTGTAGATCTGATGGATCGATTCTCTTCTTTCTTACCTCTGGTACCTTTCCTACATGATCATTTTTCTCTGTCTGTGGAAGAAGGTCCGAAGGCTGTTGTGTCTCATAAATGAGAGCGTGGTGGAGTCCAAGCCTCATTATTCTGTCCCAGGCCAGGACCGGATCAAAGACACGGCCTCAAAGTTAAAACAAACCGACAGAATGTTTGAGTCATGCAAAGAAGAAGATATACGTGACATCTCACAAAAGCCGGAAGCACAAAAAAGTCTTAATCAACAACTAATGTCAGAGCGGGTTGTAAAGGTTACACATTCATCAGGAACAGGCCTGCTGGTCTGAGCTGTCAGAGAGCTTCTTCCAGAGCCGGGGGAACGCTTCTCTTCAGACGCACAAAACCTTATTATAAAGCAACGTTCTCTGACATTTCCCTGTATCTTATTTCCGTCTGTGAAGAGATGCCTCTGGACGTTTCAGATCATTCTGATAGATGCGGGCCAGTTTGCAGGCTCGTGTGAATCATTCGTCCTCAGTAACTCTGACAAACCTTCCCTCCATTCTATCGCTGACATCTTCAGACGGAACAGAAGATAAACCTGGATCCGGAATTACAAAGTGGTGCGCTGGGGATCTTTCATTTACTGTTCATTAATTGCTGCTGAATAATTATATGTGAACATGCATAGGAGGCAAAAATACACTCACGCGAACCAACAGTTGTGCATTTCCTGTAAATAAACGCATGCATTGAATGCACAAATCACACATAAATGAATGAAAAAGTAGTGCTTCTATAAATATAATTAGTTGACCTGTAGTTACTCTGAAGCGGAATATCAAAAGTAAAGTGTATTTTCTATCTCAAGTGAGAAAACAACAACAACAACAACATCAGTGGCACTTATAGCATGCATATAAACACTCTGAGCGGTGGATGTTTGATGCTGTTCTTCTTTGATAGTTGACTTGTTTGCCCGGGTCCTGGGGCGTCCGCTCTGGTGTGAATGCAAATGGCAGACATGAGGTGTGTGTCTGTCACTCCAGGCTGATTTATTTAACCTCCCTCTCATGCACTTGTGATGTTTGTCTGATGAAGTTCAGATGCATTAATGCAGGATCGCCAGGCCTCTGTAGAGGCGCCAAAACTTTTGCACTTAAAACCCTGCAAACTAAGTGTTGGTGTTATTCTGACCTGCAGTACACGCTGTCAAAAAACAAACACACTAGAGGCTATTTAATCGCCAAACACGTTCAGAAAGAAATGCAATGTCTCTCCGGGTCTCTTTTGGTCTCCTGCGAAAGACAGACGATTAATATGACATCATACACGACGGCTGTGGGCAATGTTGACTGTGAAATCTGCTGGTTTGGTCTCTCTCTTTGTCTCGGTATAGAGACGGATGTGTTCACTGCTGTATCTGAAAAATAAAAGTAAATAAACAACAGACAAACTCAGAAATGACCAGCAGCTGTGAGACGGGTGAGGAAATGCTGATTGTAGTCCTAGCCAGCTGATGGCAGCCATACACTGTGCTGTAAGCTTTGAGACACACACGCACTCTCTCTCTTTCTCTCTCTCACACACACACACACACACAGTAAGCTCATTGTTACTGTTAAAAACCTGAAAAGTAAATGTGCATTTAGCTGACAGCATGATGTGGGACTTATATGGGTGACTCTTATGAGAAGTTTCAATGCACTGTGATAAATTACACATGCACATAAGACTTTTTTTGTCACTGAAAGTGCATTAGATTATTAGATTGTGAGTGACTCAGATGTGTCACAGATGCTTTGGCTTCCAGGCCTGTTAGTATGTAGATATATGCTATAAATAATATAGAAATCCAAACACACTCTCTCATAGCAATTAACCGATCCATCAGCTCTGTAGATTATCCTGATGCAGTGCTCCTTTGGGTTTAATGTATCTTCTAAAGGAAAAATCAATTAAGACTTGACAGGGTTTAATCACAGTGTCGAGCTTTGCGGGGTACATCAAGTTGTTTTTTTTGTTGTTGTTGTTTTTTTTCTCCATCTTGAAACCTCCCCAACACATTTAAATGGTGTTTTTCTAGTCGGAGAATATGGCTTTCATGATGATCTCAATCCACAGCAGCGTTTGGGCTGAAGATGAGCAGTAGCTTTGGGAGCATTGTGTTGAAAGGACAAGGAATTTTCAGTCGTTTTTGATGCCAGACGGCTTGGATTATTTATTGATTTATTTATTTATTTGCATGGAAGATGTAAATATCAGACTGAACAGCTGCTGTGCGTGCGCAAGTCCCCCCCCTTTTTTTGCATGAAGGGGAAGATGTGACATAAAAGCTGTGTTTGTGTTTAATTTAACCCAGAAGGCTCGGCAGATTTACATATCCTCAGGAATATTTGCCCAGCTTTGCATGCACTTCTGTCTCCGTTATACTCCGTCCAAATAATTACGGCGGGAACTTTCATGGCATGAAATGTTTATCAGGAGTGTTGTCTAAGCAAGTCAAATCTAGTCCAGGGCTCTCAAGAGCTGCAAATCAAAGCCTGGTCTAGAAAACACAAAACGACTCTCTCCTCGTCTCTGTCCCCTCGAGGAGTGTTGAGTGACGGCAAGGTGCTGCTTTGCTTCGTCTAAACGCCTCTCATCCATCCGGCCTGTCACAGGATCTGCGCTAATAAAGAAAACCAGAGCATCTAAAAAATTTAAGCAGGGCCTCAAAGAGTGCTGGAGTCTGATTGGATCCTTCACGGTCAAGCAGCAAAGAAATATCAGGATGATTGAGCCTCGTCCTGTCGAACGCTCTGAGACTGCAAAATACGGTTCAGGAAGATTCTCTCTTTTGTGTTTGTAATCATTTTGGCTTGCATGGTTGAGCAAATCTAATTAATCTAGTAACTAATAATATAAATTACAAACATGTGATTATCTCATTAGTTTAATTATTCATTGGTGTTTCTTGAAAACACAAAAATGTCAAATGTAACACAAGTTCAAACTAGGAGTAGGAGTAGAAAGTGCTCCTACAAAAAGTCCTTGGTTAATTGTTTGTGAGAGAGAATTTCATTGGGGTGAGATTTGATGTTATCATTTATTTATTGTTTAGTTTAAGGTAAGCACCACACAAACTGTCTGTCAAACACACAAATTACAGTCTTAATAAAATAAGCTCATTTATGATGAATGTTAATTTTAATGCTGTTTTTATATATTTTTGCAAACCTTTCCTAAATTGTGAAAGATAACAAAATAAATGTTTAAGTTTTACACAACAATAAAGAATGAAATAAAATAACAAATGTCTGGTTTTCCTTTAAAAGGAATAATAATGCCAACTCTTTCTTAACCTGTTACCTGCCACGCCCATTTTTGAGTGCAGGCATGCAAAGGTAATGAATATAATTCTGAAATGCTTTTGAGTACAATCCTCATTCTGGTCTTGTTTTAAAGATATTTTAAAGTTTTTTGGACAGGTGTCTGGAGTAAAAAAACAAAAAAAAACAAACGCTATTGCCGTTTAAATTTATTGTAATAATTATATTTATTATTGTAATTTTATATTTTAATAAAATAATATATAAATAAAACTTTGGTTTACCCTAAAAATTATATGAAATGAAAGCCATAGATCTAAATAAATGGTGTGCCGAATTTGAGACTGATATCACAAATAATAGAGCTGCTATACCAACACACAGTTTTTGAAGATGTAAGATATTTAAAAACAGTATAAACAGTGCATTTGTTTCAGGGAACATATCCAATAATATACAATTATACTGTTGAAACCACCAGTTTTACAACTATAAATAACTTTTCATTTCACTGTACTACTGTATATACAGTGTTGGGCAAGCTACTTGGAAATGTAGTGAGCTAAGCTATCAGTTACTCTACATTGAATTAAGCTTAACTTCACTAAAGCTACTACCCTGAGAAATGTAGCAAGCTAAGCTACAGCAACATGATGAAAGTAGTTTACTACATCCAAGCTATTTTTTAACTGAACCAACTTAAAACCAATGCTACCTTAGTGATAAAACATGTCATTCAAACAGATGTGCAATTATTTATTTAACAATAGTTCCAAACCAATGTGGCAACAGCCACAACAAACATAATAACAAAAGGTGTCAATAGTGTGTATGGATCTGAATGCATAACTCGATCTAAAGTTATTCTACATTAGTAGAATTATAACGGTACCAATTATAACGGTAGAATTATAACGGAATTATAACGGAATTATAACCAACATGGCAAAACACAGACCGTTGTCTCAGTCAGTGTCATAAACTTCTCGAGGTACGGCCACGGCAATTCCCCCATCGGGATTAATTCCTCTCCGTCCTATGCCATCTTTCCAAAAAGTGTTCGCCCAAGCATGTCACGCATCCGGTGCAGAAGGTGGCACTAACACCAAAAAGCTCATTGCTAACCGCAGTAAGAAGTCACATTAATGCGGCTGCATTGGCCCGTGTATGGTGGTGGCATCATATACTGATCTAGGATCAGTGATCTGTAGCATTTGTATTTCTGATTTGTGCTTAAGCGTCAGAAATGCTTGAGAAAATGTAACGTTAGCTTGTGTGGATGCTACCGCGCTACTTGATCAATAAAAGAGCTTTGCTACTGGAAAGCTATTTGATTCAGAACAGCAACCATCAATCATCAGTTTTTATGGGTGGGGGAAAAAAGAAACTTTGTTAGAAAAACAACTTTTTTGGTACTAGTTTGGTATTCAGCGTCGAGGAAAGTCACCCCAAACTATCAGCTTCAATCTTTTACACACTCCTGAATACTGAGTGCTCCATCTCTCCAATTAGGGTTTCTCTCTGAGCTCACACACAGCGGAGCGGACAGAGCCCTCGGGACAGGTGAGGGTCTCCAGCACTAGCTCTCAGGTGAAGTCACCTCAGATGAGCCCAGGCCTCACACCTGTGCCGTCTCCTGTTTGTGGCTCTAGAGCTAGTTAAATCAGAAAAGCGCAGAGCTTCAGGGCAGCAAGAGAGGCTGTTCTCGTCCCGGCCAGATCAAACACAACCTCAGGGGCTCACGCTTGACATGCTGCTTGAGGTTTGTCTGGGATTGAGGAAGCGCAGGTTACCATCTGACTGATTCAGAGACATCCAGACTGAATCTTGCATTTAAAACCAGACAGGCCTCGAGAGTCTGGAGTTAAAGTGTGTTGTTTCTGCACCACTGCCATCGTCACAAACAACAGAACTGAAAACAACAGCTTCTCAAGAAATCCTGGGCAACTTTCACGGTGCTTCGTGTTAGATTTGGTGCTTGACAGATATTAGGAAATGCTGCTGCATGGAGATTCTTCTATATTCTCATTTTCTGTTCCCAGGAACACCAGCACGAGGGTCTGAGGTGAGTTAATAACTATAGATTTAATCTTCCATGTATTCTGCAGCTTGGAAACTAAACTATTTGAAACCATAAGTATTGAGCACTGGAAGACTAAATTGAGACAGCACCATATTGTGTGTGTGTGTGTGTGTGTGTGTGTGTGTGATATGCACCAGTTTCACAGAGTCTGATGCTTAATTAACATCTTTGGATGAATTCTGCATGAATCAGCTAAATAATACATTTTGGATTAAAAACGGGGAAATTCACCAAAAGGCAATGCTTTTGGGGCACTATTAATTTTGTCTCTACAGTAATTGTGTTACTTCAAAATAAAGTTGTACACTAAAAGGTATACACTACAAAAGACTTTCTGAAAGAAAACTCTGTTAATGCTCACCAAGGCTGCATTTTTAAAACCATTAAAAGCAGTATAATATTAAATTAATCATGCAATTATAGATGAAACAATGATATATATTCTCTTTTAAAGTCTGTTTTAGCCATTATAAAATGTAGGTTTGTTTATTTATTTATATCCAATCAATCAATCAATCAATTCTTTTCGTCGGCACAGAGAGATTAAATTGATCAAATTTGACAGTGCAGATTCTGTTTTAAATAAATATCTCCTGCAGTAAATCAGCATCTTAGAGGGATCATGTGACACTGAAGGCTGGAGTAACGATGCTGAAAATTCAGCTTTGCATCACATAAATAAATTACCTTCTAACAGATATTCACATAGAAATCAACTATTGTAAGATAAAATAATGTTTCACAATTTCCACTGTATTTTTGTTCAAATAAATTTGTACATTTGAGTGTTCTTTCTTTCTTTCTTTCATTTTTTTTCTTTCTTTCTTAACCCATTGTCTCAAAACCTCAAAAGGCATTATGCCTGTGACACCTAAAGCATTAATGTCAAGGAATCGAACCTTACTGTAAAGTATCACTGATATTTCAAATGCACTTAAAAAAAAAAAGATAGAAAAAGCGGACAAAACCAATTCTCCAAAGAATGACATTAAAAGCAGAGCAGCTCACTAGAATATGCTGAACAGTCAAATGGATGAAAATGGAAGAGAGCGCCTGCACATCCAAATCATGTGTGTTATGAGCCATATCCCCATCAGAAACAACAGCAGAAAACTCCTCTCTGTATGATGGATGAATAATCGGAACAAAGGCCAGAGCCTGTTCTAACATCTTAGCACAATTCCCAAGAACAGGAGTAACACGCTCTCCGTTAAATCCTCTGTATTTTATGACTACGCTCGAGCCATTGAGAAGACAATTGGCGCGTGCGTTAAACGGATGATGGAAGAGAGGAATTGGCCGCTCTCTTCAAGGACTTGCTTATCACTCTCAGCACAGGTACAGAGTCTCGTTTCGACTCTTTCTCTCTGTCTGTGTGGGGGATAGGAAATTTCAACAGGAGTTTGGCCACCTGTGCGGTGTCCTCTTCACATACCACCGCAGAGAGAGTGATTAAATGAGAAACGATAGCAATCTCTCTCTCTCACTGGCGCGCAAGCCTTTTTCTCTTCCCTTGACCCCAAAACGCATTAACAAACCATGAGATCTTTATCCGTCTCATTCTGTCTGCGACTGTCCTCTCGGGAGGGTGACCGGAGGCCAGAATGCATTTGTAGTTTCTATGTTTGTGTCCAAAGTCTTTCAGATATCGCTCTAAATATTTCAAAAGCATGGCGTTTTGAATGCGGCAAATGCCAGTTGCACACAAAAGAGTCTGGAACAGGGCCGGCGTTTATACTCTAACATCATTTGTGAAGCAAAACAAGAATTGTGTCTGAATCGCAGGCTCAGATTTTAGGCCGGACACCTGCATCCATTGAGCGCCGGAAGCACACTCGTTTGAGATTCTGCGCGCGCTCGGCTGAGGGAGGGAGTCGCTCCAGACAGAGTTTCTCTTGTTTTATCTTTGGAGTTGAGGGTCTGACGCGGGGCCAGATGGTTCATTAGCCCGACAGAGGCTGAGATGCGAGCCGCCTGACACCGCTTATTAACTTCAGCGCAACATATCCTGCGATTCGAGAGGATTTCATTTCCATATCCGCTCAGCTCGGACCCATCTAACTCACTTTCGCTTTCTCTCCTTTACTACGTGTAATCGTCTGAACTGCTCACATTATCTAATGTTTGAATAGATATTTGGAAGGCTGAGCGTGCATGACATATAACCTCAGATAAGACTCTTCAGCCTTCTTGGTTCTTAATTACACACTACATCTACATTTACTTGAACTGAAGCATCATCATGTTCCTCAGTTTTGCTTTGCTGTACTCAGTCTTAGAAAGGCCTATCCAAACATTACAGATAGGCAGGCTTGACGTAATTTTACATTTATTTATTTAAACGCCTCCTGCAAGAAACTTCAAATCCCATCATATGACCATTTTAAAGTTGTTGCTCTGCTGGTTTTTAGTGAGCTTTATGCGTATTAAATCTTCTGGTGTCTTCTGGCCAGACTAGAAAGTCTCCCTGTTTAATACCAAAAAAGGTGCTTTGACACAATCTGCATTGTAAAAAATGCTATATAATAATAATAATAATAAACAATTTTACACACTCCTTATCTTACAGACTTGCTTCTAAAGTAATTGAATAAATAAAATGAAGCAAATTAGATATATTTAATCAACATTTCAGTTTATTTTATTCACCATTTAAGTATAGTTATTAAAAAATATATATATTTTTTTATCCCCGGCAGGAAAATTTAGTTCCTGTTTTAAGCATAAGTACCGTTTTACAGACTTCCTTCTCAAGTCGTTCATCTGCTTTTAAGATGCTGAGATATTTTGAACAGGAAGGCAGTGCATTATTCGTCTCACACACAGCTATAGCCGACTTCGTTGTGTTTAATTTAAAGCACATTCTTTGCTCACATCGCTGTAGCGCCGCAGCTGTCCTGGCCGTGGGAGTGACCATTACCCAGTGTGAAAGCATGCCACAATTTGTTGTTTGTCCTATTATATGTGTTCACACCATGTGCTTCGGCGCTTGACAGCCTTTCTTATGAGACCGTGGGGAGAGCATTATCTCTGTCTGTTCTCTCTCAGCTCTTCCCTTCCTCGGAGAACACCACCAACAATTATAGAAGCAGGTTCTCTGAGGTTGACTAAGACAAAACCCTCATCGTTTAGAAAGGCAAACTGACAATAATGAGATTATGGCATCTGAGACCGGGGATAAGAGTGCCATTTCCCCAGCAGCGGCCTAAATCACGCGCACCCAAATCATATTTGCTTAAGATGTTTGACAAAGCGCTGCAAATGGAATTGCGCTCAGAGCAGAAACAGAAAGCCTCCTTTCTGCGGGTTCTGCCGGTGCTTTTCCATCAAAGCAGGGTGTGGGTGTTGAACAGATGAGATCCCTCCAGTCAAACTGCAGGCTAAATTTAAGAGTGTTAATGAATCTGCTCCCTGCCAATATCAGCATCTTACTGCTAAAGAATGGCCCTCGCTCTCTTTCCCCGTCTGCAGTCCTCGCTCACCCATCTCCACGTGCTCAAACAGTTGTCGAATGAACACAGAGAACAGTAGTAAATGTGTAAACAGCTGACTGAAAGTGATAAAGTTGCTGTAAGGAATGGAAATGCTCCTTCTTTCACTTGGCTTCATGTAATCTTGGGTTTTCTTCAACCTGTGAAGTCAAAGTCAGGCCTGGAATAAAGTCTAAAGACGCATACAGTATTGGTTCGTCACAGGGATGTTCCCAGTTTTTAATTACAGTTAACTAAAACTAGAACAAGCAATCAATGTAAAAAAAACCATGGATCGTGACACTGAAAGTAAACATCATTCAACACGTACAGTTAAATACTGCAAATATATGACAGATATATTACAATTTAACGTTAAGTGTCAAGTAAAACTGAATAAATTAAAATGAATCTCTAAAATAACAATAAAATATCATAAAGTATACAATGAATACAAAATAAAATATAAAGTAGTTTCTAAATTATTAAATAATATGTAAACATAATAAATAATTATTATATTATATTTATATACAATCTATTTGTATATTTATATTATATTATATTATTAATAATTGTTATTATATTATATTAATATACAATATATTTGTTATTATTATTTAGAATTCTTTTTGTTTTCTTTAATTATAAATATTTTTCTTGAGGTTAAAGATTTTGTATGTATATTAGGGGTGGGCATAGATACTTTTTTTAAATCTAGAATAATCTAGATTAAAATGGCTCATTTGAATTCTGAATTCTGCATGTGTGCTACCTAAATAACGACTAAAAGTACTGCAGTATAAAGTCACCTGACCCACATTCATAGTTAATCCCTTTCAACGATTACATTTGATTTGAAGAAATCTTGAAATGATTTGAATCCCTTTCGATCAAGTCCTCTGTGCTTTAACCGCTCTCAGTTTAACGTCGGACATCTTTTGAAGTCTTTGAGCTGTCTTTTGAAGATTTTTATTTGATGTTCTCGGTGCTGGTTGTACAGTAATACTTTGTTCAAACATGACATTTTCAGGCTTTTTAAAATCCTTGAAATCAGTAATTGGTCTGAAGAATCTGAAAGGAATCGTTCGTTCTGTGATCATCTACTTTCCCATTCCATGTCATTCCAAACCATTCACCTCCTTTCTTACACAAAACACAAAAGGAAAAAAAAATCTTCACCAAGAAATTGCAATGGAAAGCCAAGCATTTAAACTAGAGAAAAGCATCACAAGGTAGTCTGTAAGATGCTTTATTTTAAGTTTGAATCAATATTCATGAATAATATTCCTCTCCTGAACTGGTAATTACAGAGTGTGTTTTTGATGCGAGATGAAGTTGAATACTGCCTGATTGCATAACATATTTCAGACTAGTTTTGTAAAAAGACACAATTTTAAAGAGATTAATCCATTAAATAAATATATATAGAGATATATATATATATATATATATATACAGTTGGGCAGCCAAA
>JAUYWG010000018.1:155303-182668 GCA_034779775.1 Enteromius afrohamiltoni | reverse complement strand
CTCCGCGTTTGAGTATTCCGTCACGCTACACTGGGACTAACCTCGATCATTCATCTCCTGTCTGCCTCCGTGACAATGAATGTCTCTTTAGCCTTTTTGTTTCTGTAACATAATTATATTTATTGCATGAAGCACTGAATAGTTCATGCCTTTTATAATGATTCAGGTCTATATTGTTTAAATGCGTCAGATTTTATCTATATTATTTTATTTATAGTGCGCACAAGGACATTTAAATGTCTGGAAGAAAATATAAATATAAAATAGTTTATTGTAAATAATAAGATGTTGAAAATATGTGTCACGGTGGTGTTTGCAAAGGAGATCGCCAGAGACGTGAGCTCAAATATATGTAAAGTTTCTTTTAATAAAGCAACGATATAAACATCCAAACGTAACATCCACAGTAACATTAACATTGACTGACAAACTAGAACTCAAAAGACAGGGGATTTATACACGGGGATAATGAACTAAAGAGAGGACAGCTGGGGAGACACAGGTGGAGCTAAAATAACTAATAATAACTTGAACACAGGAACAACCAAATATGGGCAAACAGGAAGGAAATACAAAAAACGAAACCAAAACAGGAAGACTTGAAACTAAACTAAAAATACAAAAACGCAGACTTCTAACGGACAATGAACGTGACAATAAGGCATTATATTATTATAAATAATTAAATAATTAAATATTATTAGTAAGTGATTACATTTTTAATGATCAATTGTTATTATTATTATTTACTTTTTCAGTTCACTATGCATTACTTTTTTTAATATTTTATGATTTATCTTGTGGACAACAGTCAGAGGAAAAATAGATTCAACAGATGTTTTTTTTATTTTTTGCATAATATAATATTATATAAACAAAGACTACTGGTTTCATGATGCAGAGATGAGGAGGAACTCCAAACAAACATCCATACAGTTATAATGATCCGTGCCAACACAAAGACATCCGGGGCATTTATACACGTGATAATGAGTTACTGGGTGGAGACAACAATGAAACACTATGACAACCAACAAGGTGGAAGGAGACATGAGTTCATTGATAAAAGTCCGGGTAGAGCAGCGGAGACAAACACAAAGAGGACGGCACACGTTGCTGGAATGCCATCCATGAACTAGCATTTTTTACCTTACCTATTTCTTATCTACGATATTTACTTCCTGAATGAAAACGTTTCAATGTCACTTTTTATTCAATGTGAAAGATTATTTTACTCATATTTACACTTCAATTTCATTTTTTACAATTTGCTATTATGTTTCACCATATAAATGGGTCTTAATGCATGTACATATCTACCTTTATTGTAAGGAATGGTCATGTTCAGATCTGAGTGATTTATCTGCTGCGACTGACCGTTTGGGAGCGAGTGCACTAGTAATCAGCCATAGAGATTGCATTTAAACAGTTTTATGATGATTTATACTCCAAGGCAAAAACACAAAGCACTTAAAAATGCAATGCCTTCGTCCTCGAGGACTGGTTTTAAGAGGTCACACAATCAGAGCCTTTGAAGCAGACAAAATCAAAGATCCTCCAAATTCTTTTTTAAATAGGTCACTCAAAAACTGTCGACCAACAACCAGCATAACCTACTTGTGGATGTAATTATAGCATTTCTTCACTATAGCGTCATTTAAGGGAATTTATGGGACTCAATCTTTTCTTACAAATCCAGTGTGGCAGTCTTCAGGTGGTTAGAAACACTAGTGCGAGCACATTATCACAAACATTAGACTGCAGAGATTGAGCACATCTGAGCTTTAGACAATGCATTTAAAAAAAGAGCATTAATGGCATTATGGTAAAATAACACCTGCTTGTATAGCTAGAAAATTTAATAAGCAAACCATCTCCATAGTAATGTTTTGGAGATGTGTTTGTAAGCAGCAGAGAACTGCTGCGCCACATTAACTACACATTACTGCTCTTAAAACTAATTCTACCACTGACAGAAAGTTTCTCTAATTTCATTAAGCACTCATAATCACTTCTGTTCTGGCACATCAATGCTTATACTTAAAGGTGCTGTGTGGCATGTGGCAATAAGTGGAAGGTTAAAACACACACACACTATCTAACTAATATATCTCTCTATTTACCTATCTATATTTTTCATTTACGCAGGCACTTGTTGTTATTAAGATTTAAAGCAAAAACAGAACAGTCTGACTTTAGCTTTGTGAAGATACCTGCGCACACACATAGCAGATGAAGTGAATTAGGTGAATTTACATGTCTTCTTTTGCGCACTCATGTTCGTTACTTCAAATCTAGCTGTGCAGTTTGCATGCTCATGAAGCAGTAATGTAACTACAGACTGCTTTAATGGGGCCTGTGCGGCGGGGGGGCACAGTGAACACAGGCCTGCCCACATCGCAAGCAGGCCCATGGCGACAAAGTTACTATATTTTTACACATATAGAAATACTTATAATAATAAATATAATTTATGCCGAGAATTTTTACAACAGTGGATAAATCCATAAATTTGCCTTTTTTACTCATGTGCTGTAAGGGTCTAGCAGTAGAATTGTTGGCAAGCATGTCTGAGGCTGACTATATCTGTCATCAGACAGTATGAACTGAAACATGACAAATAATGGATACATGTACAGTTATACCCCTCCTGCTCTCTATCCAGCATTATTTTTGCCAGTTTGGTGAAAACATTCCTTCCGAAGTGTTTGTCGGCTGTCAGAGATCCAATTAAAAAAAACAATAAATTTAATCTAGGTATTGATTCAAAGATGATTATAAAGTTGGTAAAGAATCAGAGATGTACCTCTGAGAGTTCAGACAGCCAGATTGATTACTAAACTGAAGAATTTGGCAATAAATGCTGTCAGCAGAGAAAAACGGTTGAGTGTCTCCAGGTCTCCGTTTAATAAATATAGGGGCGTTTTGTCATTTCTGACATTATTGTAAAACAAACACTCTCAAGTTATGTCTTTTTGGTCCAATGCTTTGAGCCCTTGTCCGGATCAGAACCATATTTCTTTTCGGCTTGGAAACAGGCGAGGATTTAAACTAATAGCTTTTGACAGGCTCAGTCAATATGATGTTGAAATGAGGCCAAGGAAAGGTGCTGCAGTCGAAGGCAGATCAGCACACTTCCTCTCAGAAGACACAGTGATCATTATGATAATTTGCCTACGCCGGACGCTTTCTGGAGGAAAACCCAAATGTGCAATTAACCACTGCTCTTACTCCATTTTATTCAAGCACAGTCAAATCCGTTCCGTGAAATCGCAACGGAACTTCCAGGGATTATTGTCTATCGTGACAGCCCTGATCTCATCCAACTTGGCATCAATCTCTCACACATGTTGCTTCAAATATATGCAACACCTACGGCTTACAGCGAGAATAAGACACGTCAAGTCCATACAGTGCTGTTATGCTCGCTCTTTTGTATTGCACAAGGATGATGCATTGCACTTAATTATTTCTTTCCTTATATAAATTACTTATTTGTTGAGACAGCCGGAATTGCAGCTCTTCCCTGTGATCTCGATGTGTGGCATGCACGGCCAAAATAAACATCCTCCCACTTCGACACTGCTGACAGATTGCATGGCATACACAGTCATCTGCAGTGCGCAGCAGTGAAGAGGGACAAAGGCGAACACAAGCCTACGCCATGAACACAAAAGAAACGCCTACGCAATCTCCTCCATCTTCTGTGACAGACAGATATAATGGAGAAGTGTGTTGGAGGGCTACGGCCAGGCGGATTCCTCTGGTACGTCAGACAGCTTCCTGACAGTCAGAAAAGAAACAAGATAACATGCCAGAACAACAGGGGAAGAGGGAGAAAGAGAGAGGACACATTCTCCAATTATTGACCCAAGACTAAAGATCTTCATACTAAATGTCTGGTGTTCAGCTAGGTAGCTAAGTAGGTAGCTAAGACCTGGAAGGAGTTGCTTGCATCCATAAATAGCTAACGTGTTGACCAGCACTGTAAAAAACAAAACAAAACGAATAACAAATGGTGAAATTCACAATAGGAACATTTTAGAAATAGAACAGGTTTAAATAAATGAATAAACTTAAATAATAAACTGTCCCTGATCATGGTCGCCTATCTATATCGGCGCTATCCTCGGTTTCCGCCTATGAATACTATGGCAACATATGTGGACAAATGTGGAAGAGGTAGTTATTTGTTGTGCACGATTGCATGTTTACACATTGCAAAATCTAAAAAAAAAAGGCAAAATCTAACTAGTTTTTTTACTCATCATTTATGCATATTAGGATTTAAAGGTTACATCTAATGTTGTTTAATAGCGTTATTATATTTTTGTTTGTGAGTGTGTATATATACATATTTACTGTACATTTAATATATGCATATATGCAAAACAGAATGTTGCTACCATATTTTTACTTTCTTAAAGTACATTTCAGAATTACACTAAAAAGGGAAATCATAAGAAGAAACATTACATTGTCATTTTATTTAAAAAACAATCAATTGCGTGTTGTTTATTTTGTAGCATTTGTAAGGTTATTTCATGGAAGAATTTGTCTTAGACTCAGTTATCTGATCTTTGTGGAGGAGGGACCACTCTGAACTGAATTTGGGGCTAGGACCCAATAATGGCACCCCTGACCGTGACTCGGACACCGGACCTGCATACGGTTCTCCTGACCCAGGGGTGAGACCCAATAACTGTGGACTGGAATCTGTGGGAGTTTGGATCGACACTCCTGGCCGTAACTCTGAAACCGAACTCACGCGGCTTCCGGACTGTGTTTCGGGACTGGGACCCGACTGATGTGACATCAGACATCAAATGACCAACAAACTTTAACAACTAACACTGAACAAGACAAAGGGCATGGTATATATACACAGACTAATCAAACAACATGTCCTCCAACCAATACGCTCGTATAGGTCGTTTGTCATAGTAGCGAAATACGACCCATCAGAGTGTATACTACACTTGCGGCCCTATTAGTTGTAGAGCGATCAGGTTGAAGAGACATGATCATGCGCTCATGGGTTCAAACCCAGGGTACACATGTGCTAATGAATCCCTATGAAACATGATTTTGCTGCCTTTTTGTAACAGGTAGGGTTAGATTAGATGTGGTCATTCATATGTACGTTTTAATCACAGTGAGATCAGTGTGGAAAGTCCACATACGTATTTAAACAAAGACAAAAAAACATATTTTTGATCGAGAATGACAGTAATATGCATTTCATGACGACAGCGGTATACCCACTAGAGGGCATTTACCTTTAAACTTAAAGGTCGTAATACGGTTCTTGCACAAATGACCTATATAGTCGTTTTTTTGTTGGAGGACAGACTAAATAAAGAAATGATACACAACACCTGGAAACACGGCTGGAGGCGAGTGAAACACTGATGAGAAGGGTGGGGTTGACAAACAAGGCAAGATGGGTGTGAGACAGGATCAAAACAAAAACAAAGAAGCACATGGAAACAGTGACACATTTGGTAAAATTCTTTCTTACAACACATTATGTTTGTGAGGATATTAAAGCAAACTAATGGCATTTTAAATTGCCTATATCATTTTTAAGTTGCTTATAATGAGAGTGGTGCTTAAAATGGTCACTCAGCGAGTCCCAAATGAGATGTGCGTTAAAGGTTCTCTAATCTGAGATCTTCCAGAGGACCGTTATAGTGCTTTAGCGATCTAATGTGCTTTAGTGATGGACAAAGAAATAAAATGCAGACAGATGCCACTAGTCAGCAATGCTTCTGATCGTGTTTTTGAACTCATCCTTTTCTGTAGAAAAGTGATCTGATCCTGTTCACCTCTATGCGCTGACTCATCTTTTTCCTTCACTGAAGTCTCCCTGTGTCTGACTTCAAAGCCTGCTGCAGTCGTATAGCGTGGGCTGAGAAGGGTGCATTTAGGAACACACACTGGACACTGCTGTTTGGAGTCAGAACGAAGTGCACTGACAGCATCAAATTATTCCTGAGCCGCCAAATATCTTCTGCTGAACTGTTCCCATCTCATTGAATATATGTTAATACTGGGTAAAGAGAGGGAATGCATTGCAAGAGGCTTTTTGAATGCTACTAAGAATAAAAATGAGCGTAGGGTCAAGCTTCCACAAAAACAGCAATAAACTGGAGAAGATTCCGGGAAATGACTTGTTTTCAGCACCAGACACGGAAAAGAATCTCCAAGCAGACAGTTATAAGGCTTTATTGTTGCACAAAGCATAATCTCCAATTTACAGAGGAGGGAAAAAATGCTATTGACCCTGCACAATTTGAATTAGACTTTAGTAAATGCAGTGTTTTGGTGCATGCTGTAACTCAGCCCTTAAGTAGTTTCTGCTGGAGGATGTTTCTGAAACGCTTCATTAATTTAGGAGTTCCCATATTTTGGCAAAGCCTGCAAGACACAGTGAAGGAAAGTAATGGGTCTGCTTTGGGAGGAAAGTGAAAATGGAGGATAAACAGAACTTGTTCAATTCTCTTAGTAGATGTGTAAGTTAATAAAGGATAAGAATTGTGGGCTGTGAACAACTCGATTAATCTTCTCAGTGAACAATACTCTAGTCTACATCACATCATGGTTAACCTACAAGCTACCCTGAATTGGATTAACTTAATTTGTAGTACAAACACAATTGTAAAGATAACACATAAAAATCTACATTTTCCAGGTTTTTCCAGGTCACCAGTGCATCTACCAACCAAGGAAATGTGAAAAAGATTTACTTTGTTAAACTTTAACTTTTTAACTTTTTTCTGCAATCCCCTTAATCTGTCAGTATCCACCCAAGGCACCATTGTTTTAATATTACGAGCAACAATGGCATTGAGAAAGTTAGCAAAACATGCTAAGAGAGCCTCAGAGGAGACAAAAGAGCAGTGTTTTTTTTTTTTATTGTTTACTGTAACGGTAACACTTTACTTTGATAGTCCACTTTAGATGGTAAGTAACTTTGCAACTACATCTCAACTAGCAGTCATTAGAGTATTAGTAAACTGTCTGCTTAATATCTTCTAAAACTTTATTTTGATGAGTGCACAACACACTACATACTACTATAAGAAACTTTGCAAGTATATGTCAACTTATTCTACTAACCCTAAACCTACCCTAACAGCGTTACGTGCAGGTCTAGCAGAGAGATCACTGGAGACGAGGAAGTGCAATCAACACACTTTGATATTACACTTAAACAACATTAATCAGAAGACAAGCAAAAGCATGGTTAAATAAAATCAATCACAGACAAACTGGAACTGAAAAGGACATGGTATTTCTACACAAAAACTAAAGGCTAAAGTGAGGGCAGCTGGGAAGACACAGGAGGACACAAATCAACTAATAATCACATTACAACAGGAACTACCAAATATGGGCACACAGGAAGGAAACTCCAAAACGCAACCAAAACAGGAAGACATGAAACTAAGAACATAATACATAAACACTGAGTATACACAGAACTAAACAGACATGAACTGTAACATTACCTCAACCTCCCGGAAAGGCGCATACTTGCGCCGCAAGTAACAACAAAAAATTCAATGTTTTTAATTCAATTCAAATTTATTTGTATAGCGCTTTTCATGATACATATCATTGCAATGCAGCTTTACACCAAAGTAATGTTTTACAGTATATGTCGTAGTAGTTGTACTTTGCAAGAATGAGCACAGTTGAGCAGATACAACTTTCTCTAAAATTTTTGACATAAATGGAAGATTAGAAATGGGTCTGCAATTTGCCAGTTTGCTAGGGTCTAGTTGTGGTTTCTTACTAAGATGTGAGAAAAAAACTGTTTTTTTTAATGATTTGTGTTTTATATAAAGCACAGTATAACTAAAATATACATAATGAAGGTCAAAGACACATTATTGAGCACACTGATCTAACTACAGAGATGTGAACCGACTTTGAGTCAATCCTGAAAACAGATTCTTTTCAACAAGTGAAGCCTCTACATAATACCTGGTATTTACGTGTTCGCTGATTCCTTTTAAGAAAAAATAAAAGCTTGTTTTTCCAGAGAATATCAGTGTAGGCAAACATCAGCGCTCCTACAGGTCATCAGTGTGAAGATGCTTAGTGCACACGTGAGCATGCTAATATCAGTATATGCACACACACACATATTTATAAATATATATCTGCAGATGTATATATATATATATTTATAAAATAGATTTGTGAATAGAGTATTAATAATTTGGTCTACCCATTCTTAGACTCTGGCAGTCATCATGCACTAATATCATACAGTATTGTTTTATGGTCTATTATATGGAGCATAGAAACTGCAACGCATCCTAAGAAATTTAGATGTCAAATTCAAAACGTTTCACTCAATTTAAAACATTTCAGTCAGGAATTATAGTTTTGGAAAAAAAGCCACAATAACAAGCAAACAAATACTAAAAATACACATTACTTGCTGGCTCCAGTCACTGCATTCTTCTTGTCTGAGGTAATCTAAAAGGTTATTCCTCTGAGCACGTCTTCTTGAGGTATTTATTTATCACAGCGCGTCTTTTCTGAGGTGAATTCTGTCTTATTCCTCTCAGCATGCAGCGTACAGTTTCCGGGATGAACTTCAGGTAAACTCTCGCTGCTTTGTTTGTGGGGATGTGGGTGTTTACATGGCGCGCGCTTCACATGGATGATTATCATATCTATTGTGCGAGCGGTGCGGGGGCGTGGTCGCATTAAAAGATAATGAAGGAGACTCGAAAGACTGAAGATTCACATGAATTACTTTATCAACAATTAGTTGACATCTAGTTACAGAGAGAATGTCCAAATGGACTCTTGAAATAAAGTGTAACCCCTATCATTTATGTAGCTGCTGCCACACAGATCTAAAAAAACATGGGATTTATTTCCCAGCTGTTTATCTTTACAGACATAATTTACCATTTTTGTAGCTCGTAGGTGTTTTCTATGTAAACTTGTTTGTGAATGAGAACTTAGTTTATTTCTCACATGCCTTTGACGTCCACTTTCTGTCCGTTTTCTTCAGATTTATGCACTCAGAAAACCGTAAATCAGAAGTTCTAACTAATGTGGTTAAAACACATGATCTCAGAATGATAAACATGACAATCAGAATCAAAACATGTTTTAAGCAGGTAGAAATTAAATGGTGCAGATCTATCCTGGACTAGCAGCTCATTTGCATTTAAAAAGACCGAAACCGAAATCAGTTTCTGTTAACACTTAAAATAATCATCTTCAAAATTATATAATAAATGATCCGAGGTGTATTTTGAGCTGAAACTTTACAGACAATATATATTAACATAAAGTTATTTTTATTATAAGAAAAACACTTTATCTGTGTTGGGATCTGCAAGGCGTCTATTATACTGTCATATATTGGCACCCATGGTACCCAGAAAGTCTTTTTACAGTGTTAATAGCAGTATTGAACATTCACTGGTCACTTGCTTGTTTATTAATGCAGCCTTCAGGAAGGGTCACTGAACAAATCAATGACCAAATGCCGGATCAATAAAGGAATCAAAGTCCTCGCTGCTAACCAGACTTGTCCTGCTGGAAGGTTATCATTGTTTAATGCGTGCCCAGGAATGTTTGTGCATGTTTTTATAGATTTTAAAGCATCTAGAATCACATACAGTGATGTGTGTCACAAAAGATCAACTCATTCATGTATATATTTCTGAAGCAACATGCACATTCAAATACCTTGCCGTTTTACATTAAATTCAAAACAACATAGCTCTGTATTTGTGTGTAGCAGCAAGGCTATATATCTGTGGCATTTTTAAATAGCTGATTTGACTTGTTACCATAAATTGACCTTTGCCAAAAAGAATGATATGTATTATGCATTCTATATTATAATTCTGCAATATAATGATCATTTCATTAGCACTTACAAGGAAAATCCAATAAAGAAGCTCATTAATATGAGCTAATGTCAATAAAGGTAATTAGTAAATTAGCATTGTAGTAAATGAGCAGTGCATGTGTCTTTCGGTCTGTATAGTGATGGAGGATGGTGACGCTTCAGCTCTGAAATTCACTTTCCTGTATTTAAAAGCACTGCAGATCAGAGCCTGTAGTAGATCACTGGGTTTCAGCTTAGAAAGCACTACAGAAACACAAGGTCACAGAGGTGCAGTGTGGGTACGACATACATCATATGCCATTGTTCAGCGATTTGCACTGTATTGTAAATGATTTTAGATGGTATTTGGAGACAGTGATGAGAAGTCACTGTCTGATCTGACAATGCAGAAAAAAGGGTAAGGTTTTTTAGGGTAAGGTTGCAATCAATTTATCTTAGCTACATTTAAATAAAACAAATATAACTTAATTTTAACTTTCAACTAAATGTGTTAAATGCTTTAACACTGTGAAATTGATAGGGAAAACATTATTTTCTGTGTAATATTTAAATGGTGTTTCATGATTAAGCTTATTGGCAACTAAGGAGAAAAGGAACACTGATAAAATACATCATCTAATAGTTTTATTGAAAAAGAATATTGTGTTTTTTAATGGGTAAACGCATTTATATTACAGCAGGACTCATACATCATACTTTAAGAATACTGCATAAACTCATGCATCATTTTCATGTTGGCCTGCTGTCATGAAACCACTTGTAGAGAATCTTGCTGAGCAAGTTAATTGAAGACAATATGTTTACCTGAATATATGCATACATGGTTTTTAATGGGAGAGACCTAAATAAAATCACCCCCTTGAGAACTATTTTTATTGTATTTGTTTATTTAAAAGGAACACAAGAGCTCAAACTATAGTTGACTCCTCAGACTTGACAAGTGGTGGTATAAAAATTATTGTCTTTTGTATGAAAAAAAAAAAAAAGGTTTGTGATTCTCAGCAATTTTAATATATACAGTTTATTAAAATATATTTTGCTGAATTGCTAAATATATAATGCAAACCTAATATCATTATGAATAGTGAAATGAGCAGGGATGCTAACAGCTAGATTTCCCCAGGTACTGCAGACCTGCGTTGTTCACATATGATTAGAGCATTAACATAAACCATCTTAGCTTGGTATGCTGCTATCAGTAATTATTCTTCATGTTTTTTTTTTTTTTTTCTCTTTTCCCTTCAGCATGTAGAAATCCTTTCAACCAGAGCTACTACAGCTTATTAAGGAGTTCAGATGTACTGTGCATTGTGTTGTTTTGATCAGAATCGCTCTCTTTACCACAGGCTGACGGTCATTCATGCCTCTTCGTCTCGGGTCTGTGGAAGAAAGGCTGAAGACTTCCAGCGATGGCCTCAGGGTGCAGGTAGATCAAAGCATGTGTCTGCAGGGAGCGTACTGTGAAATTCACTACGTGACAGCAGAGCCTGGGTCTCGTCCTCCTGTTCCTTAACACTCATTTTAAATCCCTCATCTTCCTGATCAAAGTCTGGACCTGTGGACCCAGAGAAAACCCCTACAGCCCGAGGAAAATGTTATCGCAGGCCAGATTTGAGAAAGGGAATTGTAAGAGGATTGGCACAAAACGGCTTACAGAGATTCATCATGAAATAATCGAGAGCAGTTAAAACGTTGTTCATTTCTTCTTTCCATTGACAAAAATCAGGATGTGACCAATGCTTTAAACTACTTCAGAGCTCAGAGGCATTTAGTTCAATTGCTTTACTGGCAGTGAAAAAAGTGCCCACAATGTTTGTGATTAGAAAATTCATACGATTTTTTTACATTTTAATAAAAGCCGTCTCTTAGGCTGGTATTATTTAATGATAAAAATAATACAGAAAAATAGTAATATTTTTAAATATTATTGCAATCTAAAAAAGCTGTTTTCTATGTGAATATCTGTTCAAATGTATTTTTTCTGTGATGCACAGAACAGAGATACATTTCTGATTATTATTGATTTAAAAAAAAAAAAAAAAAAGATGTGCAGCACAATATTTTTTTATTAAAGTCAGGAAATAAACAGCCATTAATAATTCAATACAACGGCGTGCTGTGGGATATTCGTGTAAACAATATTTATTTTTATATATTTAAAATGTGTTTTAAATGAATTCATTTTCTCTCAATAATAAGGTTGTGAAACATAATTGCACTGTTACATGATGAAAATAAGCTAAGCAATATGATTGACTTTTAAGATTGGAATAAAATTGGCAATTGACTATGTATTGGGCAGTACTGTATATATAGAAGATAAATAATATAATCTTTTATATGCAATTATGTGGGCAGGGGTGTTTGTGGTGCTATTGCTGTGAGTGAGTTCTTATCTCCGGTGAACTTTAATTATGTGTTGTCCACTGTATTCAACACGGCATACTAAACTCAAGAATGAATATTAAAAAAGAAAAACAAAAAGACAGAAAGAAACTACAACAAAATAGTAGAGTTAGGATGAGTTTGTTTCTTCATCAGATTTGGAAAAAACACGGCATTGCATCAGTGTCTCAGTAATGAATGTAAATGGGTGCCGTCAGAATGAGAGCAAAAACAGCTGATAAAAACTTCACAATAAAACACTCCAGTCTATCCATTAACATCCGGAGAAGACAAAATATGTGTGTTTGAAATGCAAAAAAAAAAAAAAAAATCTACCATTCATTAATTTTCAACCTTAAACCGTTTCTTAAAATAGTCCATAATCCATAACTCTTCACCCAGTGAAAAAGTGCATTTTCTGTTGTATCTTACACCAAAAATCAAAATCCATTTGTTTAGATCTGTTTTGGCTTGTAAACAATACTTGTGTTCTGTCCAGATTTCAGACCAGATTCCCAGACCTCCTTTTCACCGGAGGAAACATTATCATGGATTATTATAGATATTTCAGCACCAAAAAGAAAAAAGCATCTGTAACGTTTTTTATGAAGTCTATATTTATAATACATAAGTGTAATCTTAAGACATTTAAATTATTCCATGCCAGGCTCCACCCTCACTCCCTCGCAACGGTCACAGCCACCCGAATACTGATTACCATCACCTGTCACCACCACCTGATCCAGATCCAGACTCCCATTAAGCACCACATATAACCACTCTGCAGACAGTGTCCGAGCTCGTTCTTGAGAAGTAGACTCTAACCTCTCTCAGTGACCTATTGTTACTTACCTGTTGAACTTCCCCCTCATCGTTTGCTCCTAGATCCTCAGTGTTTCTCCAGATCCCAAGGATTTCCCTCCTCGTCTCTCCAGCATCTCAACAATCATCATTCAGCATAAGTGTTCCATTCAGTTCCATCTCTGAGTTACTCACCTGTCATTCTCTCCTCTCATTGTTAATAAACAACTGTTGATTTGAATTTACCACCTGTGTTCCGTCTGCTTCATAACACCACTAGTCTTCATTAGAGTATTAGTTGCGCTATCATTTAACATACTTGCCAAGTATTCTGTACTCACTGTCTGTGAACAACCTACCCTACCTAAGCTTTTAATACTCTTAGCTTTATATCATAAACTTTTTTTTTTCACTCGATTGAAAGTATAAACTAGCTCACATTAGCCTTAATATTAGCCTCACAGGAAACCCTCAACACCGAACCACTCACAAGATGAACATAAACAATTAAATAAACAATCTCAAGATATCATACAGTCCTTTTTAAAGTGCATAGTGTGTTACAGTATAAATAATAATACTCCATTATAATCACAAATACATTAATATTATAATGCATCATAATTGTTTTTATATTTATTAATGAGATGTTATAAGGTTTTTATAATGCATTATGCATTCATCATCAATCTTGGGGGTAACAAATTACATGTAATGCAAGTTACATAATAATATTACTTTTTCCAAGTGATACTTTTTAATATATATTAAAATATTAATAATATAATTTTTTCCAAGTAAAGTAACACATTACTTTTCAATTTTAGAATAGTATGACGGAGCCGGTTTTCTTATTTATTGTCTAACAAGTCTCCTGACCCCATGTTCTGAGAAATCAGAAATACAGAGCATTGTGTGCGGTGCGTGAATACACTAGTTCTAGACTAAATGTGAATGTGCATTAATTCGATACTTATTCTCAAAATTAATTAAACTCAGAATACGGTGCAAGCCTGTACTATTTAAATTACACAAATGTATCTAATCCCATCTGATTAACCACTGGGTTTGCTGCTGACCTCTAATGATCCAGTTCAACCACAAGCAAACATGACTTCAAAGACGAACTAAATTGTGCTTTAATTTTTTGTTCATTGCTGAAGAGTATTGAACACACGTTGAATGGTGCAAAGATATCAGCATATAACATACACTCTTAATTTGTCTGAAGATGAGTCCTTAGATATGTGTTGACATATGCGCTAGTGATCTATCATAAACATGCATAAAAGAGTATACAACACACAAGACGCTGTACGAGCACAATAACAATATACACAGTGGCCTGAAGGATATGTTGCCTTCCTGAGGTGCCTTTCAGGGGAAGGGTCCACAGACCCTCATAGTTGCAGTTTGAGTTACCTACTGGGCTGGTAAAGTGGTATTAAATATTATTTGTTAAAATATCGTCTCAAATGCTATTATGTGAATGTCTATATTGAATTGACTTGCACAAACAGAAATGTGAAAACAATAGGAAAAGTGAACTCGTCCATGTTTTATTCTTCAAGTACATTTACATTTCAGATTTCAGAGCCTTTGCAAGTCCAGTATCACTCAATATCGCTGTGATCTCTGGGACTGAATCTGATGTATTCAATATCACATTGGATCTCCTTCAAAGAGATCCTGTTAGCTACGTTTCCGATGGTCTGGGCCCTATAGTCATTGAGCACTATACTGGAGAGATCTTACTGTTTGGCAGATGTTTTCTTAGATCGTTTTTTTTTTTTTTTTTCAACATGCATTGAAATTTATTCTTAAGAGCTTCCCTTTCAAAACATTTGTCTGTAGTACAAGGGTACAATATATTGACAAATTGTCTTTTATAGTCATCATTGCCTGTTGTTTGGTCCAAAATAATTCTGTCCTGTTCCTCCCTTATCAGCTTGTGTCTGCTTTCTTAATGTGGTGTGTCTGTGTTCACTTCAATAACTAAATTAAGTTTTTAATGTAGATGAATGTGTGGCAGTTTGTTATGTGAAAAGAATGCATAACAGCAAGCATGAGAAACAAAAGATGAAAGTAATCTTAAAAAAAAAAAAAAAAAAGATAGAAATAGGAAATTTTGGCATTACATGAGATGCCTGCGCAGTCAGTGGGACATCCAGATTAATTCATGCATTCTGTTCATATCACTTAGATGCAGGATTTGTTTATTGTTTTCTCCTTAATCAGTGTGACCTTTGACCTCAGGAAGCAGGATCTGCTTGTGCTCCGAACGGATGCTACTGTGTGTTTGTCTGCTTACCTCCTGCCTGTCTCCATACTGCCTCTGTTTTTCTCATCCTGCCCTCTGCAGTGAGACCAGGATGTAGACTTCCCAGAGAACTGTGTGAGAGGAAGACACTGCATTCTTTACAACACATCCAGAAAGAAACAGCGGCCATATTCATCACTGAAGATAAACAAGAGCTTTTAAGTAGGATGAGGGAACTCAGAAGTGTGAAGTCCAGTAAGTATGTAGATATATATATATATACACTGTTTGTATGTGTGTTTTTATATATATATATATATATATATCTAAATAAAAGTCTTCTGCTGCTATGTCAGTATATGTATATGTGTGTATATATGTATATATATATATTAGGGAAGGCACAGTTCACAAAACCCATGGTTCAGTTTGAAGGGTCACGGTTTTCAGTTCTGCACGGTTCTTGTTATTTTTTCTTTTAATCTTTAACACTCCAGAAATGTACTTCAGCATATGATATATAGCTTAATTATCCACAATTTAGGATACAGTATTAAAAACGTTCTATCATGTAATCCTTCATAAACTGAATCGGATCCGTGTTGCACAATACTTGCATACAGTCTCAGTTCTATCTATTGTTTTATTTCCGCTGTCATCAAAGGTAATAGAGCACGGATCGGGACGCATTCTTCTGTCTGAGCCCGGCCCGCGTCCGACAGAGCTGTAACCAAATTTTTTTCTCATACTAATGACACATGCACTTTTTTGTGTGGAAAGCCTACTTTTATTATGCAACTGAAGAAAGGCATTCGCAAATGTCAGCAGATGAGAGCATCAGCGCACACAGGGCAAAAAGCACCATTTATAACACAGACGCACATTCACACTGATGTGACCGAGCCCGATCCTTTCTAAATATCTGTCCGAACCTGGCTCGGGTATCCATCCTCTAATAGGTAACATCAAATCCAAAATGTTCCCACACACCAGATTTATACGACGCTAGCGCATCCTCCAACTCCAGGCAGCCTTCCTTTTCTCTCCCACTTGCTGTTTCTACACGCACAGTATCGTGACCCGCAGCACTCACTCCACACCGTAGACACCTAAATTCTTTCACACGAAAGGGAAACTCACTGACGTCACATACGGGGCATGAGGCTACATTGCGCATGTCATGAACCGTCGAACCGTGCGACGCATGCATGCACCGAGCCGAGACAAGCGTACCAAGCGGTTCGGGTTTTTTTTATGGACCGTGCCACCCCTAATATATATATATATACATATGTATATATACACACACACTACTACTACTACTATTTCTACACTGATAAATAATACCAACAATAGTAATAGTAATAAATTATACTACTATTATTTAAACAATGATAATAATGATTCTTCAAAAAATAAAAAACAAAAAACTAACAAAAACTGTTAGTTTAGTGTTTTTGATTTGTAAAACATGACTGACCAATCAAAATCAAGCAGAGCCAGATATCTGTGTGCAGTAATAAATTGGTATGATTAGACAGACACAGACTCTATTATCAGACTGCAGTGGCTAGACCATGAATATAATAGGAGACTCAACAGTGTTCTCTACTGAACTCTGTTCAGGCTACCAGTGAAGACACTACAGTACTGATAGTAAAATTGCTGGCAAATCTTTGTGTGGTTTTGATAAGCCGCACTAATCCATCTCTGCCTGTTTGGACCATGTGCTGTTCCCAGTGTGTAAGCAGAGACCAGATTAGGATCAAAAAACATGATAACATCCGGCACATTCTATATTACTGACCCCCACTTCATGTCAGATTAATTCTGAGGGCATTTCAAGCTGTCTGTGTGACGGAATTGCTGTGCTGAATTCCCTACATGGCATTACTCTTCTGAGGCTCGGAGTGGAGCTCCTGCAGGGTCTTTGTATTGTTAAAAAGAGATGGAAGCATAATGTGCTTGTGCTTTTATTCTGAATTTCACTTGTGAATTACAATTCAGTTCCTGTAGAAAAAAAGTTCACTTGAATTGAGGATTGAAAATAGGATGCATACTTGCATTCGAATGTAAATGGGATTAAAATAAAAAAAGTCATACTTTTTATTTATATATTTAAGATGACCGTTGCTGTTGTTTATTAAAGAGGGCATGTGATGCAATTTCAAGTTTTCCTTTCTCTTTTGAGTGTTACAAGCTGTTAATAAGATAAGATCCCTGAAGTTAGGTGAGATTAGGTTTCAAAGCCAAAGACATTCTTTATAAAAGTTATGACCCGTCCATCCCCATTAAAACACACACACACACACATTTACACACACACAGGTGCTGGTCATACCCAACAATCAGAAAACCCAGAGGACCAACACCAGCAGATGACATGGCACCCCAAACCATCACTGACTGTTGAAACTTTACACTGGACCTCAAGTAACACGGATTCTATGCTTCTCCTCTCTTCCTCCAGGCTCTGATTTCCAAAGGAAATGCAAAATGTACTTTCATCACAGAACATAACTTTGGAGCACTAAGCAGCAGCCCAGTTCTTTTTGTCTCTAGCCCAGACGAGATGCTTCTGACGCTGTCTATTGTTCAAGGGTGCAGTCCACTCTTTGTGAATCTCTCCCACATTTTTTAATGGGTTTTGTGTCACAATTCTCTCCAGGGTGCGTTTATTTGCTTTTATTACTTTTTTCTACCACATATTTTCCTTCCCTTCGCCTCTCTATTAATGAACTTGGACACAGAGCTCTGTGCAATGACTTTTTGTGGCTTGTCCTCCTTGTGCAAGGTGTCAATGGTCATCTTCTGGACAACTGTCAAATCAGCAGTCTTCCCCATGATTGGTTAGCCTACAGAACTAGACATGTGCTGTGTCCGAAATCCCATACTGCTGAATAGGTACTACATTTAAAATTGAACGTAGTATGAATGGAATTCGGACGTACTACATCCGCCATATTGATGTTGTCACGTGTCATGCGTCGTCACAACAGTGTGAAAATGTAAACTTTAAATAAGTCATCCGTTTATTTAGAATGTGTTAAACAAGTGTAATTTAATCACAATAAACAACTTTTTTTTCCTAAGGTACTTACACTTTAAATGAGCTGCGTCTCAACTTTCCGCCATTTTTCGAATATGACGCCCCCTCTCCCATAGCCTCATGGGATAGGAAAGTGTTCATGGTATCCTTACTACAGAATTCGGGCGGAAGCAGGAGGTAATCCGGGTACTTCTCACCTACTGAATTTCGAATTCTATGAATTCAGACATACTACTCGCCTCGCATACTGTTTTTCGCCATTTCGGACACATAAGAGACCATTTAACAGATTTTTTTAGGTAATTAGCTGATTAGATGGTGGCACCAGGTGTCTGCTATACTGAACCTTTTCACAATATTCAAAATACTGAATTTGGTTTTTCATTAGTTGTCATTGTTGTTATAATCATCAAAATGAAAAGAAATAAACACTTGAAACATATCAGTCTGTGTGGAATAAATATATACAAGTTTCACTTATTGAGTGGAATTAGTGAAATAAATAAACTTTTTGAAGATATTCTAATTATATGACCAGTACATATACATATATACATATACACACACACGCAATAAACAGGTGCAAAATGATCTCAGTGCAAATCTGAGGTTCTGATAAAAAATAAATAAATGAAAAAAAAAGCCAATGTGAGTTCAGGGGATGAAGGTGATTATGATTAGATAAGTTTGTGCAACAATCATCCTTCACGTCTAGATTATGGAGATTATCACATCCAATAAAATCACATATCCTGTTTCTCAGGTCGCTATATGGTAATATCTTCCATCAGACAAGGATTCATCACTGGGGCACAGATGAATGTTAATGTCCCCAGTTTTCCATATATATATATATATATTAGGCATGAATATGGATGAATAAAATCCACAAAAAATTAAATCTTTTTTTTTTTTTTTTTTTCCACTTTTTAATGTCCCTTTAAATGATTTTATAGCATGTGCCAGTGTGAGCAGCTTCATAGTAGCTAACTATACATGAGAAAGATTTTTTTAAATCTTAAATGTGACTGTCTGCTGTCTGCTGTCGGCTCACAGCACTTTTGCTCTGTGACGAATTAGCCGAAGAACTTGCTGGGAGACAAGTGGGTCAAATGTACTGTAAATCCAGTCCTGCATTTAGGCTTAGTAAGGTTTAAACTTAAAATTATTGATATTAATATAATTTCTCATAGTTGTGTATAAAAAAAATTAAAATTAATAATAATAATAAAATAAAAATTAGTCACTGACTAAGCATTTTTTTTCACTGAAGCGGGGCCTGTGATATTCTGCAGGTGCATCACTGTTTCAGATTTTCTGAATTTAAGTGGTACTTCCCTGTTTAAATGTTCAAAATGTACATTTCAAGTAAAAAAACTAAACTAAACAAACAAACAAAAAAACAACAACAGTTAATTAAAATATAATAATAAAACAAGAAATTAATGAACATGCAGACAAACAATTGATAACATTACATAAACATACATGTAAAAAAAAAAAAAAAAAACAACACACACACTGCTCAAAAAAATAAAGGGAACACTAAAATAACACATCCTGGATCTAAATGAACAAAATATTCTTATTAAATACTTTGTTCTTTATATAGTTAAATGTGCAGATTTCAAAATCACACACAAATTATCAATGAAAATCAAATGCTTTAACCCATGGAGGTCTGGATTTGGAGTTACACTCAACATTGAAGTGGGGAAAAAAAACACCACAGGCTCATCCAACTTTGATGCAATGTCCTTAAAACAAGTCAGAATGAGGCTCAGTAGTGTGTGTGCCCTCCACGTGTCTGTATGACCTCTCTACAACAACTGGACATGCTCCTGATGAGGTGGAGAATGTCCTCCTGAGGGATATCCTCCCAGACCTGGACTAAAGCATACACCAACTCCTGGACAGTCTGTGGAGCAACGTGGTCTTGGTGGATGGAGCAAGACATGATGTCCAGATGTGCTCAATTGGATTCAGGTCTGAGGAACGGACAGGCCAGTCCATAGCATCAATGCCTTCATATTGCAGGAACTGCTGACACACTCCAGCCACATGAGGTCTAGCATTGTCTTGCATTACCCAAGGCCAAACGCACCGGGATATGATCTCACAGGTGTCTGAGGATCTCATCTCGGTACCTAATGGCAGTCAGGCTACCTCTGGCGAGCACATGGAGGGCTGTGCGGCATCCTGACAGACACAGCAAACCTTCTTGCCACAGTTTGCATTGATGTGCCATCCTGGGTGAGCTGCACTACCTGAGCCACTCGTGTGGGTTGCAGACTCCGTCTCATGCTACCACTAGAGTGAAAGCACTGCCAGCATTCAGAAGTGACCAAAACTTTAGCCAGAAAGCACAGGAAATGAGAAGTGGTCTGTGTGTGTCTACTCCATTTGCAACAGCATCTGAAATGGTGTGATTGACTTGGAGTTACATTGTGTTTTTTAAGTGTTCCCTTTATTATCCCTTATTTTTTTAAGCAGTGTACATGCACACACACAAAATGCATAAGAAAAATGAATTGAAATGCACATCACTTAATTTAGATCTAAGGTAGTACTACAACAAAAACAACAATCTTTTGAAACAACTGAGCAAACTGACTTCCCTCTATATCTTGACTATATGGCCATTCGCACCGCATGAACTATTGCATAATATCCAAACTAGGATGGTCTCATGACCATTTTGTACATATTTGTACGAGGTGCCAAATTTGTGCTAATTCGTACTGTGATGGGTAGGTTAAGGGACGGGGTTAGGTTTTAAGTAATTCGTACAAATTCATACGAATCTGCAACTCGTAAAATACATACAATTTAGAAGAAGCCACACCTGCCATCGTCACCTGTCCCTGATCTTCACGACCACATTTACATTTACATTTATTCATTTAGCAGACGCTTTTATCCAAAGCAACTTACAGGTGGGAGCCACACACACCAGCTCATACACACAAAAGTAGACTCTTGCTGCTCTCCAAGCGATTATACTTACCTGCTCTGTTACCTGTTTCCCTCCTTGATCCTCCATGTATCCTCCAGATTCTGTGATTCCTCTCCTCGTCTCTGTCTGGCAAGTGGTGTGTGGTTGTGGTCTTCTCGTCCTCTCCTTCAAGTTTGATATCCTGTCGAAAACGTAAAAGACTCTTTCGTTTGGTTCGAAGATTGAAGTTCATCATTGATTCTTCAGTTTGCTTACCTTTTCCATTTTATGTTTAAACTCATCCTGTAAATAAACATTGTTAATATTTCTTACCACTGCGTCAGTCAGAGATCAGGTTGGTACTGCCCACTTTTTTGGCATTTTCGCACTGTAGGAACTAGGAACGATTCTAAATGGACAATTGTATAAATATAATTGCAAAAAGTATTAACCTACATTATTAACAGCTATATAAATGCTAGTTCATGGTACGTTACCTAATGTGCATTAATTAAATCTAAAGTTGAAGCTTATGCTAAGAAGTCCTCAGACTGCTTTTGGGGAATCATACAAGAGAGCTTGATAAATGAGAAACATTTAAAATGATTCATCTGGTGGATACTTGTTTTTTATCACAGCAAGGCACATAGCAGCACTGGCATGATGTACCACTTTTGAATTATATTTTCTCCAAACTTTTGAATGATGATAATATTTTCTCCAAACTCACTCATTACTCAGGCCCCTAAGAAATCTGTGCACTTGCTTGGCCCGTCGAACCATCATCCACAATGAAAATGGCGTGGATAAGGCTCGCTCATCATGACCACAGCTATTATGCGATAATGATGACATGCATCTGAACAGGGAAATCAGATCAAAAGCATTATGCAATGTTTAGATCTTTTTTTTCTGGATTCCTACACCCATTTTTTGCTGCAGCGTCTAATGGCATTTCATTCAGACCCCTGTTCATGTGCAAGAATTGAGTGCGAAGAGAAGCTGAGAGACATTAATTCCCCTGGCATGGAAGCTCATCAGGGAGAATAATTGAATGGCTTGTCGTTTCTCAGATACATGGGTCAGAGCTGCCAGGTATGCATGCCTGCAAAATCATGTGTGAACAAGACAAAATAGACTTCCATTGGATTTAAATTGTTACTCTGGGATGTTTTATTAAATATCACTCTCAGTCTTGCTCTGTATTTTATCTTCTCCACTTCTCTCCTAGCAATGGCATGATTCATAGTTTCAAAGATTCAAATAAGTTTTAAAAATACATGCTCTCCTACAATAAACAACGCAGCTGTCAGGTATGCCACATCTGCATTTCTGCATTCTTTTATCCAAAACAATTTGTAAATAAGGAATACAACAACATAAGGTGATTCACAAGATGAAAAGTGCTGCAATGCAAAGTTTCAAACTTGCTTGGAGAAGCATGGCATGTGAGGCACAGGGAAATAATTAAATAATAAGTTTTCCCTTATGACTGGCATGTACAGAAAATTTATTTTAGTTGTTTGTTCAGTTTACTTAAATAAAATAAGCTAAAACAACACAAATCCTTCGTTTTTTTACTCAGTTGCAATCAATTTTAGTACACTAAATAAAATCATGTTTCTAAAATATTAAGTTACGTTAAGAGTTTGTTTTTGACTTTTGAGGTTACCATCATGGTGAAGCGTAGACCTTGTTGTTAAGCTATGGCTACATGAGCTATGTGGTAATGCCAGTGATGAGGCCAATTTTTTTTTTGATCACTTCTGTTACTGGGCGGTCCTCTGGGGCGCTGTCCGACCGCCCTTAGTATTAGTTCCTACCCGGACCGCTTTCATCCGAACACCTCACACCCGTTGCCTGCAGCAAGTCCAGACCCCAGTTCTCTCCCCGGCCACAGACAAACGTGAGGAGGAGGATTTCAGTGTCCTTTCAGCTGCTTACCATGACCTGAAGGAGGCCTTCTGCAAAGTAAAAGTGACTCACCTACCACCTCACCAACCCACAGACTGCACCATAGAGCTCCTACCTGGATCCACTCCCCCCAAGGGCCGTGTGTTTCCACTGTTCCAGCCAGAGATGGAGAGCATGCGGAACAACATCAAGGAGGAACAAGAGGTTCATACGACCGTGCATTGATTACCGGGGTCTGAACGACATCACAGTAAAGTACCGCTACCAGCTGCCTTTGGTCCCAGCAGCCCTGGAACAACTCTGTAAGGCCCAGTACTTCACCAAGCTCGACCAAGCACTTACAGCCTCATCAGGATCTGACACGGAGATGAGTGGAAGACTGCCTTCTCCACAACAACTTGGCACTACGAATATCAGGTGATGCCGTTCGGCCTTTCCAATAGTCCCTCAGTGTTTCAGGCCCTCATCAATGACGTGTTCCGATAAGAACTCAACCAGTAATCGTCTACATCAACGACATACTCATATATTTAGAGACTCTCACAGAACACATCCAGCACGTCCGCCAAGTATTACGCCATCTGATCCAGAACCAACTCTATGCCAAGCTGTCGAAGTGTGAGTTCCACCAGACCAAGGTTTCTTTTCTCGGGTACATCATCAGCCATGAGGGGGTCACTATGGATCAAGACAAAGCCACGTCAGTCCTTGAGTGGCCACGCCCAAGAACTCTCAAAGTACTCCAGCACTTCTTGGGAGTTCACTAACTTCTACCGCTGCTTCATCCGGAACTTCAGTCAGGTGGCTGCACCACTTACCTCTATGACAAAGAAGGGAACCACCACTCTCCACTGGAGCCCAAGGGGGAACAGGCTTTCCAGGAGCTCAAGGCTCGATTCACGTCAGCTCCCATACTCTGTCACCCCGACCCCTGTAAAGAGTTCACGGTGGAGGTTGACGCATCAAGCACCGGCATTTGGGCAGTGCTTTCGCAGCGACCCAGGCAGACTTTACCCTTGCGACTTCTACTCCTGCAAGCTCACCCCCCAACTACGACGTGGGGGATCGAGAGCTGCTGGCCATGAAATCAGCTCTGGAAGAGGGGCGCCACTGGCTTGAGGGATCCTCCCAACAATTTCTAGTACTCAATGACAACAGGAATCTTGAGTATATTCGTAGCACCAAACGACTCAATGCCAGACAAGCCCGGTGGTCCCTCTACTCCAAGAACGGAAAGGCCGATGCCTCATCACGCCAGTTTGACACGCCCACCGACCAGAAATCACCTGACTTCATTCCCCCCTTCTCCTCACATCCTGGATCCTATACGATGGGATATCATGGCTGAGATTACAGAGTCCCAGACCCAGCACCCCATGTCCACCGAACCGGACCTATGTTCCCGAACCTGTCCGCCAAAAACTCTTACATCTGATCCATGACTCACCCAGTGCCAGTCACCCAGGCATCGAGGCCACCACAGAACTCGTCATGAACCGATTCTGGTGGCCCACACTCTCCCCAGACGTCATCCAGTTCATCCGCTGTTGCGCCACCTGCAGCGTAAGTAAGACTCCACACCAAAAACCAGCCGGCCTGCTGCATCCGCTACCCATTCAACAGAGACCATGGTCTCACATCGCCATGGACTTCGTGACGGACTTACCTGCCTCCAACGGTTTCACCACCTCCTTACCATCATTGACCGTTTCTCCAAGGCCTGCTGACTCATACCTCTCCCCAAGCTCCCCACGGCTTGGGAGACAGCCAGGGTCGTCATGGAACAAGTCTTCTGGTTCTACGGAATTCCTGAGGACATCATCAATGACCGGGGCCTCAGTTCACCTCACCCTCAGTTCACCTCACCCTCAGTTCACCTCACATCTATGGCAGGCCTTCTGCAAACAGATGAAGATCAATGTGAGTTTGACCTCGGGCTACCAACCCCAGTCTAATGGCCAAGCGGAGAGACTCAATCAAGAGCGTACAAGATTCCTCTAGTCCTACTGTCACGCCCGCCAGGAGGATTGGAGTCAGTACCTGCTATGGGCTGAGTACGCCCAAAACTCGCTAGTAATGCCTGCGACCGGCCTTTCAAGTGTGTGCTTGGGTTTCAACCTCCCATGTTTCCCTGGACCAGGGAACCTGCGAACCTGCCCACCTTGGACCACTGTTTTTTTTTTGTTTTTTTTCTAAAGGATAGCCTACACAACTTTAAGTGTGGACTAAATATACCCACAGTTTTCATAGCTTTCTTCAGATTCAGAAATCATATTAAAGTAATTATCCACGTCTATGGATAATTACTACAAGAATGTGCCTACGATGATTTATACACGACTAATGACCACAGCACCACACACACACACGAGCTTATTTAGAGCTACATCTAAATGATCCCACCCCCCTCAAGCTCATTGCTGAGCTCTTAAAGCAAGGCTGTTATAAAACAATATGAAGAAAAGTGCCTTTACATCACTGAGACCGGCTGATTTTCCTGTCAATTGTAAAAAGCCCACCTGTTCCTAACTGTTCTACAAAACCGACTTCATTGAGTCAAACTGTTTGAAAGAGACAGACTAATGATAAAGTGCCTGTAACCACTTGCAAAATTTACATTAAAATGCTGTAGTAAACATTACTTGGACCTGGACTGCTCAACATTTTCCATTCTCAAACTCAACAGATAATTAGCGACACAGAAGGACCATAAATACTGAGCACTTACCATTTGTAATAACATTTCTGTTTTCACAGACACCATGATATGAAATGGACTGAAGCATGCATATACTAATGATTTACATTATATGTTTATTAATCAGCACTGATTGAACTGCATTAAATGGTTTTGGTTAAAAGTTTTTGTCATGAAATGTTACATAGCACAGGCTGATGGGTCCTTGCAAATTCACAGCATCAAGCTACTTGACACAAACCTATTGGTTCCATATGTAGCCATATGAGCTTACTTCACTTTTAAGTGGCTGCTTAGCATTTACTAGAGCATTTCGCAGCACCCTCCACCTTATGCAGCTCCACTTTTATTTTATGCAATTTGTGCCACACCGGTATGTAGCGGTATATCATGATGTCATATTATTATTATAGAACTAGCATTAACTAACAATAGCCAATACATTTGGGTCCAATAACCTTTAATCTGTAAAAATGCAACTGTTAATTATTCTTAGTTTGTTAGCTCAGGTGCATTAAATAATATTAAAGTGCCACTATTATAGGTTATGAAAAGGTTCATATCTTAGATTAGATTTACTAGTCTCCAACAACAGGTTGGCAAGCATTCAAGGTCAAAAAACACTTGCATTGTTTCATGGTTTTATCTTTACTTAACTTGCCCAAGGATGCTCAATGATCCACTTTTCTGAACCCCTCCTTTTCATGACAAAACGCTGGTGATTGCTCGATTGGTTTCATTTTATCATGTCTGTAATGCCTGATAAAGCAGTGTTTGTGATCTCAGTGCTGCTTTATGTATAGTGTTTTCGGGGAAACCGCTATTTTAGGCTCCTAATGCACCGCATAGTGGTTTAAAAGGCGACATGCATTGATAGTAGAAACACTGATCACAACCCCTTTGATTGGTTGAAGAAATGTCAAAAAAGCAAGCTCAATTTTTTTTTCTCAAGCAGAGCAAGTGCTTTTATTAGAGGGTTGTGAAGAATTACTACGACGGCGACCCAACAAAAAAAAACTATATTGAATTTATGTTCAATTAATTAAGGCATATTTGAATATTGTTGCGTCTAAGATCTAAGAACTCGTGGAAACTGCTTAATATCAAGAATATGATATTTATTAAAAGACTAAACAGGAACAACTTTTAAAATCAGCTCACACACTCAATCCACATTCCTTTGAGGGGCGCTAGCTCTCTTATTTAACTCTTTTTTTAATACACCTCAAAGACATTTATGTGGGATTATTAGCAGAAATTATATAGAGTGTAATATTTGTGGGGTCATAAGCTTGGAAATAATATTTCATGTCTTCCATTTGATTTGTTATAGTACTTTTTAAACAAAGTCTCCGCTTCAGTTTTATATTTTGTCCTACAGTAATGAGTTGTTCAAGCTCTTTAATGATCAGATCGCTGTATTATATTTAC